>PVIR01004916.1:0-48460 GCA_004026965.1 Petromus typicus
TCATAAGTGAAATAAATAGGGCACAGATAGGTACATATCGCATCTTTTCTCTGGTATGAGAAAATAAAGATGTAAATGAGTCCTAGAATTGTATGTTATATATTGTGAAATAGAAAATGCTCAATGTAAAATAGGGTGAAAGGGGAAAATGTTGAGATTGTAACAAAAAAGTAAGGAAACAAATTTTATGTATATGGGGAGGTGGTAGGGTGGGTAGGGCTATGGGAAAAAATGAGAATGAAGTTGTGTTTTATACCGGTACAAATCCTCATTATGGAGTGCAATTATGATGTATATATTTAATATACCTATAAAGATTAAAAAAAAATTGGGAGAGGTTAGGGTAGACCGGGTACATGAATATGAATATATATATATATATATATATATATATATATGTATATATGTGTGTATATATGTATATATATATGTGTGTATATATAATATTTGAAGAACTTCTTCAATCTAATGAGAAAAAAAGACAAGTCAACCAACTGATTAAAAACAAGCAAAATATTTGAGCAAGTACATTGGAGAGAATAATACATAAATCACCAATAAGCATAAGACAAAAATGCTCAACAACATTAATCAATAAGGAATTGCTTAGTAAAATGAAAATAAAATAATATTATGCATACTTTAAAAGGAAAATATTAAGTGTTGAAGAAAACAACAAACAACCAGAACTCTCTCTGTCTGGGTAGGAATATAAGAGGATGTAAGTGTTTTATACATATTTCACAGTTTCTTATGAAGTTAAACAAATGACCTTCCCCAGCTCAACATGTCCACATTTAACTTCAGTTAAGTTGAATATGAATCTACAAACTAAGCTATACAAGAATCTTTCCCAAATATTTATTCATGAGACCCAAAACTTGAAAATAGCTCAAATATCCTTCAACTGCAGAATGGACACAGAAAAAGCACCTGTTCTGAACAACATAATAATATTCAGGATCAAAAAGAAATAAACTCTGTATATGTGAAAAAGTTCAGATGAAATTCAGCAACGTGAATCTAAGTAAATAGACTTACATAAAACAGCACACTGCATAGTTCCCTTTTTGATGGCCTAAAAAAATGTTAAAATAATTAATACCCAAAAAAACATGAGAAGAGTAGTTTCAAGGAGGATTAACTGAAGTGTTTGATGTCATCATATTTTATATGTTGGGATGGCATTAACAGGTATTACATTGGTCAGATAGACAAAAATGGAGAACTTTTGGCCTTCCTGTAGAGTGAGGTCTATAAAATAGAGGATCCTAGGTGCTAGAGAAAACTGTACTTGTGAAAGTTTTAAGGATGCAATTGACTTTGAGATTTACAAATCAAAAAAAATATTGATAGATATATAATGATATAAATAGATGGATAGATATGTGACACTAGAGCAAAGTTATTGTGGCATCTAATTGATGTGTACAGTGTTCGGTGTATGAACATTATATTCCTATGTGACTAAAAAAAGTTACAATAAAGCACTGAAAAGGAAATGGATACTGTCTAAGAATAAAAGTGTTAGAAACACAAAAGAAAAGTGGAGCAAACCCTGAACTAAAAAAAAAAAAAATAGCCTTTTATAATGTATAAAACCACAAAGGTAAAGCTGAGGTGTCATTACACATCAGAAATAATGACTGCATCCGTTAAGAAATGGTTCCAGAAAACTATATACAGAAAAAAAATCTACTTGTTACTCATCTACTGATGACTTAAGAAATAGATGTAAAAGCAAAAACTGCCTCATTTTAGAAAAAAATATATTTTATTTTCAATCTTAGATTTAAAGAATATTTTTGAAAAAATAACCACAGGAAATAAAAATCTTAAAATAAATGACTTCATATTAAATTTTTTTTTATCACAAGAGTCATGACAATAAAAGTAAAAAGACCAGTCACCCACTGAAAATTATATAATTTCACCTATATTAACAAACTGACAAACTATTAGTAACCAAAATGAAACATAATTCTTACATGTCTGAAATAAAAGGTGAACATGAGAATGCAATCTTGTTTAGTATTTGGGAAATTTATAACTCAATGGTAGGCCTTTCGTAATACTCTTTCACATGAATAACTGGATAGAGATAGCAGAAAAGAACTTATTTGCACATTTATAAGAAGGAAAATAAGCACAATCAGCCCACTCCATCTACTTCTCTGCCAATGCTGAATGTGCTGTTTCTGCACAGGCAGACCTCTGGCCACCTTTTCCCGCTGTTGGGTCCTGAGCTCTCACATGACCAGTATGGGAGGAGGGGCCTACGGAGACTCCATCCTCTTGTCTGCCCACACTGACACTTAAGTTTTGACTCTCATGGGACCGTCCTGATGGGAGGAGCCCCCAGAAACTCCATTCACTCATCTGCACAAACTAAATAAGTGAGGCAACATGCTGGGACTTAGGCAGAGGCCTTTGCTACACAACTGCCCTCTCAGCAGCAATGCAAAACACCCACTGGAAGAGTGGAGAAATGCCAGTGACTCTAGGTATTGGTGACTTTGTGGATTTAGTCACATTTATAGGTCCCTGGACTCCTGCAGAGTTCAAGCTTGCAGGAGTTCACCGGGCTCAACTCAGCCCGAACTTAGGGGATAACAGCTGTCTCCCTGAGACTAGTCAACTCCAATCTGCATGATAGTACCCATACTATCTACAAGAGACAGCAAATTCATGCCTTGAAGGGTATTTTTGGTAGTGTTTTGGCTTTATTTTTATTGTTGTTGTTTTCCTTTCCTTTTATAACCACTCTTTCATTCTTCATTTCTTTACCCTCTTGTTGCTGAATCTGTTCAATTTTGGGTTTTTTCCTCTCTCGACTACTCTTATTTGTACAGGAGAGGGAAAATAGAATCCTGTTAGTCTGTTGCTGATCGATACCCCTATTCTTCTTTTGTTCCTTCATTAACTCTTATCTCCCAGAAGTTAATGCATTTTAGTCTTCCCTACTCCCTCTTCTGTACTATTATAGAAGGGTGAATACAGCTTCTAGTGGTCCTGCTACTATTAGTCTGTTCTGTTTTGTTGCTTTTTGGCCCCTAGTCTCTATTAGTTTCCCAAGGTCTGTGTGATCTTCATATATCCTCTAACCTCGTTTCTAATCTCTCCCTCTACCTGTCTCCCTCCCCAACTCCCTGGTGATCCTTTATTCCCAAAGGGTGATGCTGCCATACTGAAGGGTGTGTGCATTATAAATGTATTTCTAGTAAATTCTAAATTTTAGGATATGACCACAGATCTAATTCATGAGGTAAATGGTATCAGAATAGTAATTGCCAAAGCTTCTCAATTCCTATGCTGTGTTTGATACTATTGATGATACTGATTATATTATGTTAAGTGAGGTGATGTGAGTTTTCTATTACATACCTTCCATCATGAGCCAGAACTGAGATCACTTAAGGATCCTTACAGATCCAAGGAGAATAACCCAAGAAGTATCCACCTTGTTAGGGTTCCAAAGATTAGGAAGAAAGAAACTTGCAATAAACTTTGCCCAGACATGAGGCAAGGAATTAAACCAAAATCCTCAACAACAAAAAAATAATAATGAGAAAAAAGTTTTAAAACCCAGACACAAAGATCATCACCACGGGGGGAACCATAGAAATGGGAATAGAGCAAACTGAAGCTCAAGCACCAGGACTCTCTGAGCTACTATCATGTGTCATGTATAGGTATAAATTTTCAATGTTGAAAGTGATTGTAATCTATATATAAAATGTACCAGTAAAGTTAATTTTTAAAAAACATACTTAATGATATTTTTACCCTCCACCAATGACCGTGCCTAGATGCCTTTTGAGAGAAACTCTCAAATGTAGGTACAGATCACAAAACCAGGGCTGTTCACTATAGCTGTGCTTATAAAGTATTAAAATACAAAAATCTTTATTGTCTCAGAGGCAGATTCATGTAATGAGTAAAACAGTTAAACCTAGAACTTGAAATGAACAAGAGAAAATGAACAGACTTCAAAATGTGAAGCACTCCTGCTGGCTACATTAACAAAAGAATTAAAAGCATTACACTACAGTGAAACATGTGTACTTGTGTTTATAGCAGCTCAATTTGTAATAACTAAATCTTGTAAATTAATGCCAAAATGCCCATCGCTAAAGACTGCATAAAGACATGAACTTTTTTTTTAAATGAAGTACTACTCAGCCATAAAAAACATAAATGAAACATTTATAGCTAAATAGGTGCACCACAAAGCCATACTTATAAATGAAATAGGACATGCAGATGTAAATGCCATATTATATCTTTAATGTGAGAAACTGAAAGGGTAAATGAAGTCTAAAGTGTAACATTGGTATTGTGAAATAGAAAGAAAATCTTGAAAGAGAAAGTCATTAGGGAAAGTGGCAGGGAAAAGCAAAGAAAGGAAAAAAAAAGGTAAAAGGATAAAATGGAAACAAAGCTTATGTATATAGGATGTGGAGGATCTTGAAGGAAAAAGGAAATGTGAAAAACTAAGAACAAAGATATATCATGCATAGGTAAAAATTCTCAGTGATGAGGATTATCATAATGTATATCTAAAATATACTGACAAAATAAATTTTTAAAATGTGAAGTAAATAAAGAATAAAATTGAAAAAAAATGAACTTCACAATATCAATTATGACTACTGTTAAACCTTAAAAATAATGATTAAGGAAATACATACAGAAAATACTTGAAGATGTTTTAGATGTGGTATTGGTTTGAGACAATATCCCTTTGAAAGAAAGAAGTAGGTTGGGAGATATGGAACTATAAATTTATCTATGCACTGTTATTTACTCTAACAAAAATAAGTTAATCAAAAACCATATATATATATAAACAGTCATATGGTATTTAAAAGTCAAGAAAATTTCTTTCATAATTCCTTTGGTTAATCCACAAGACAAATGACATACAGACTTGAATGGTAAAATATATGTTTGGTTATAATTTTATGTATATATAAGGAGTTATTTTCTTTTAAGAAACTCTATGAAGTCTTCATCAGGATCTTACTGTCTTTAAAGGAAAAAGTAGCAGTGAGCTGAGGAAATTTTAAGCAATAACAAATGTGGACAGCTTGGAAAGATGCATTGAAAATCAATACAGAAAATCAAAATCCATCCACTCTTCTCATGTCAAAGAAGAAGACACAAAAACTAGTTATATATGCACAGTTTGCCTCCATTTTTATGTTAATTTTTGTACCAAAAATTGTGGTGTAGATAGTCCAAAAGTACTACTCATGGCTCCAATGTTATTTTAGTTTAAAAATCTTGCAAATGTAGATTTTGTTATACAATAACAGAAGAAAAATCATGACTTGACCCCAGTAGTATTTTGCACATTGTTGAAACTTTCTACATGCCAGAATCTTTAATGACATCACATATTTATTAAAATCCTACATTAATAAAATTATAGCCCTGATATTGAAGATATTAATTCATATTACTCAGGGCATATGACTAGTATGTACCCCTTTATATTTTCTAATCCAGCAAACAGTGCATTGTACAGAATGTTCAGGAAATAGTTAGGTATTTGCTGATGGTCCACAACTAGAAAGATGACTGAAAGATTGGCAGAGAAGTAGATAAATTTCTTGCTTAAAATTATGGCCTTTTAAAATGCATTGCACTGTGTTCTTCATAATTAGCTTCTCATTAATGAATATGAGTGTGTTAGTGACTGGTCGTCTCTCCAACAAGCTAATTAAATTATGATGAGTACATTTTAAACCAGATTTTAAACAGTAAGGATCTTCTTAATGGCTAAACCAAAATATCTACACTCCTCAAACTGAAAAATTTTCTATCCGCTTAGTGTTCAATTACAATTTTCATTTACTTTCTTTTTTTTTTTTTTTTTTTTTTAAGGTTTTTTTGAGACAGGGTCTTGCTTTGTGGTTCAGGCTGGCCCTGAGCTCAGCCTCCAACTCACATCACAATCCTCCTGCCTCTGCCTCCTGAGTGCTGGGATTCCAGGCGTGAGCCACCATGCCCGGCACTGTGGTATGTGGTACTGGTTGCTGCTGGGGGTGAGTCTCCACGCCCAAGATTGTTATGTGGTTACCGGGGAATCGAACCCGGGCCCTTGCGCTTGCAAGACAGGCGCCGGAACCACTGAGCTAACTCCCCAGCCCTTCATTTACTTTCTAAGTAAGACAGTTAAATCCTAGTCTGTACATCTTGGTTTGCTCACACATATTTTCTTCTTTTTGTATTGCATGATTGATACTATATACTGACAAAGTTATTCAATAAAAATGTTCATTGATTTATTAAAAATTAGATGAGTGCTTAGCTACTTGTTTCTAATATATGCTGTTATACTCTTCCCATTCATTCATGTACATATATATATATATATATATATATATATATATAGAGAGAGAGAGAGAGAGAGAGAGAGAGAGAGAGATCCAAGATAGCATTTTCCCTGAGTTAGTGGCTAATGTTAGCACCTTGTGTGTACTGGGAAACTCTATCACTGAGTTATAACCCTGTCTGAAAATTTCTTGTTGGATTCACAAAAATTAAAGGGTAATGAGAGAAATCAAGTAATTGGCAAAGAAATAAAGTCAATGATATTTTAAAATGCTAAGATCTGGAAAAAATAAACATGGTGTGATGGTTGCAAATAAAATAAGAGGATGCTGAGTGCAGAAAGGAGGCTAGAAAGGCTCTTCTGTGAGGCAGAAGATCTTCTTAGATAACTAAGATTGAAGAAAAGCCCCAGTCATGTTGGGTTAGCCGAAGGGCTGGATTTCTCTCCTTAGAAAGGAGGATTAATAAACTAAGAGGGAGTTTAACAGACTGGCGGAGATTTGAAAGTGTATTCTCAGCCTAGGATCTAAAGGGTTCTTGCCAAAATGTAATGTTCATAAAACTAACCAAAGAGATGGAAGAGTTAGAGCCAATATCTCAGAGGAACATAGACTGAAGAACAATTAAAATCTTTGTAGGTATAATTTAAAATCTTTCTAAGCTTAATTATGAGTTGAACAACTGCAATTAGAAATACTCAAAATATTTTTACAGTTAACATAAAAACGAAATATGATAGAATAAGTCCTGAGTAGAAAGTTTATGAAACACGGAAGAGCAGCCAAAGACCCCAAACTGTAGGGAAAGAAACAGATTTGAACATGATTAAGAAAATCCATTCCTGTGGTTTTACCTGATTAATTGGAAAAAAAAAAAAAAAAACACCCTACAATTTTAGCACATTTTTCAGCTTCTGTGAATCTGCAATAAATCTCCATTTTCTCTCTATAATGTTAATTCATTTTGCTGATTTTTACATTCTAAATTGAACCTGGTTTTAATAGTAAAATTTCTGACAATTTTCAAGTAAGGTGGCAGTGTCAGTTCTAATGACCACTCTGTCTAGTACTTCTAGAAATAGTCTGGGGATAATACTCTTAAGATGCAATGCTATCCACTATCATTGGAAATAGACCTTGGCACACACAGTTGAGATTCTGAGATTCTTCTTCTAATGTCAAAAACAACCCCAAAGGAAGAAACAATAATCTATCCCTCAGACTCACTTCTGAAGAAGGAAGCTCAGCTTCACTTAAGAAGATTTTTCAGCCAACAATGACCTTAATAGGGGAAAATAACTAAGAATAGGAGGATCGGTGCTAAGGTTCTGCTTTACACAGTCACAGACAAATGTATTTCGGTCTCTATGTAGGAAGCCATGATGGTTCTTACCACGCCCAATGGAGGGAAGCCTGCAGTGCCCTGCGATTGGCTGCACTGCAGCAGGATGTTCTGGTAAGCATTGGTGCTAACATGCAGGACACATATCATTGCATTCTGCAACTTGTGTGCAGTGCAATACAAATAGAACTAGAGATATACATTTTAAATTATAACTGTCCATCAGAGAAAACTCTTGGGACTTCTGGCCCTACCATTGTTTTGGAATACCTGTATTTCTTTGCCATTCGTAACGCCACACTTTTCCATTATAATGTCAGTCTAGCCAGTCTTCTTTGAACACTTTCTTCTCTGCCTCTCCCTGAGATCTCGATGTCATCTCCTCAGACCTCATATACTCTGACACCTTAGTTTCTTCCAGATGATTGATATTTACAATGATTTCAGCCATTCCACATATGGATATTTCAGTATCTCTCCTGACTCACACTGTATGCACACATGCGCGAGCACGCACACACACACACACACACACACACACACATACACACACAAGTGCATGCACATATATGCCCACACTTCACACTCCCTTTTACATCAGTCAGCTTTAATATTAGTTTGCCTCTGGTCTACTCCCACGCTCTTCTACCTCTTGAATTCTTTCATTCTGAATTACTATACTTTGCCAAAATACTATGTCCTGTTGCACATTGGACTGTGGTCATGTTTTCTTGTTCAAAACCCCAAAACTTTCATTTCCCTCTGCAATCAAACTTTTATTTGCTCCTGAGGACTTAGTTTAGATACCCCATCTCCTCTTTCACACCCTGCTAATAGGCAGGTGGGTTAGACAACCTCCACCGGCAAGTAGACCATCTGCCACTGTACACCACTCATATTGTGTTGCCGCTGCTCTAAAAACCTTCTTTCCTTTTCCAGAATCAATTTAACAAACAATGATATTGTGGGGCTATTCAATTGTCCCATCAGTGCCAAGTCAACTCATCGTTATGTTGAAAGTATGCAATAAATATTTGTTGAATGAATGGAGAAATGCATGAAAAAAAGAAATAGAAAATAAAAAGAAACTAAAATGATACTGGGGGAAATGGTTAAAAATATTATGCAGAAAATGACTAAGGATATACAAAGATAAAGCAAGGGAGTTAGTTATCAGCAATGGCCATCTGCACTATCTGTTTAAACTATGTTCATGTGATATTCTAAATTTTGAAAATATTTCTGGACCAGATGGATATCCAGTGAGGATTTCAGTTGCATATATTTGCACTGCTGTGGTAGCCATATTAGGGTCCATAAACAGAGTGATTTAAAAAGTGGTGATTTGTAAGTGCATCCTTTGCTGTGTTGTCATGCATTCTGTTTGCTCAAGCATTCCCAAGCTCCATGTGAATAAAGAGTTAATAGTGACTTGACAGTTGCAGGTTCTCAGCCAGGAGGGAAATTACAGAATAGTGCTTTAACAGCCCTCTGAGGATAGAACTTGAAGCAATGAATTCAGGGTTTGTGTAATGCTAGTATTCAATTATTTTGTGGGAATTGGAAGTAGCAAAGGTATGGGGAGCTGGAGAAACAATAACAGAAGAAAGGAGATTAAAAATTACTTGAACTGTGCACCATAAGGCGATAAGAGGAGAAAAACCAATCCCTTCTAAGAATTTATTTTCTCTTCTTAGTGAAGAACAGGTCATGGCAGATAAACAAAGGCTCAGATCAATGCCCATATGACTGATTCACAGGAGGACTGAACAAGAAT
Source organism: Petromus typicus (assembly GCA_004026965.1). NCBI lineage: Eukaryota > Metazoa > Chordata > Mammalia > Rodentia > Petromuridae > Petromus > Petromus typicus. The sequence goes on from PVIR01004916.1 coordinate 9,458, forward strand.
TACAGTCCCTCATCTCCAGCTTTTAGTGACACCTCCATATGGTTTACCCTTCAGTGAGACCATGAAGTTCTGTTAATGAGCTTGAAAGAGTTGGCTGCTTAGTTGGCAAGAGTTGCCTACCATTAGCTATTTAGTTTTGTAAATCAAATTGCAGATCTAGGACCCCTCCCCCTTCACCTCAAAACATGAGTCATTCTCTCATTAGTGGCCTGCTTGCAGCGATTTGTAATTACAGATTGTGCCTCTGTTGATTGCTTGACAAATGATACTTCTCTGCCCACAGGTTTACTGAACTTAAGTTAGTTTTGAAATCACGTCAAATAAATCTATATAAACGTTTGATTCTCATTGTCTGATTCAGTCTTGCAGATATGGAACCCGAATTTTTAGCTTTTATTTTCTTCTCGCAGAGAGCTCAGTGTAACTTTCATTCTACACTCTGAAAGCTTTGTCCACGTGATATATATTGATGGACGTCACCGCTCCACATACTACATGCTATCATTTTTCTGATTAACCGGACACTTGGAAAGGTTTGCTCCATAAATTGTTTTAATGTGCCCTCTGGTTCATACTTTCCATGTTTCTCAAACTGTATGCCCCTCCCCCTTCACCTTAATGTTGGGGTGGAGACACTTGTAGAGTAAAGAATATAGAGTGCTATAAAAGATGTCTTTTACTGAGCCTGGCAGCACCCTCAATTTTTCCAGGCAGGCCTTCATTTCAAACAAAAGACCGGAAATTATGGCTGTCTGAAAATCTAAGAACCAGAGCAACAGAGCATATGCTCCAGCTTTATAAATAAAAAAAAGCACTATATAGAACATAAGCAGTTGCACTCACAGAGAACTGGTCACATCTTACTGCTGGGGTCTACGTGGCATCATGTGATTTCAACACCTAATTTGCCTTGTTGCTCCACCCATATATGGAAACCACTGGGATGCTGAAACACCAGGTCTAAATTAAGCATGTGCTGTAACTTTGCAAAGAAAGTATCAAGGCTCTAGTATGTATTTTAGCACAGAAATAGAAACACACTTAGTCCCTTTAGATTTTGTCCAGAATGTCAGCCTTAGAAGCATTTTCTTCCCATTTATTTTTCTTCTGTTTGTTTGTGGTATTTATCCCAGAACACTTTAATAAATAAGACCTGGATTTTTTCTGGTGGTAAAATCCCATAGGGCAATATCACTATGGTGAAGAGCATAAATGACTATCCTTTTGTGTTCTCTCTTGTTGTAGAATATTCTGTATGAAATTCACATTGAACAGAAAAGCTGTTAATATCAAAGAGAAGGTCAAGATACAGGCAGAGAAAGTGTACGATATCATCATTTTCCACATCAATAATGGCATGTGATTTAGAGCTATCTGTACTCAACTGATAATAAGTGAGGCACAAACATGTAAGATGAGGGGAAAAGTTTATACTATTTAAAGCTGAAATTTTAGTTTCTTAAAATTCACTTGGTGTCTGACAGTCATTGCATTACAGTACAGGAAGAATTTCCCTGTTTTAGTGCACAGTGTTAGAAAGTGGACAGCTGATGGCTCATAGGGTACAAAGTGGGAGGAAACTTAAAAAAGAATGAGTGACTTTTCTATAAAAAAGGATTATCCCAGATAATAAGTGTAAACAAAAGCATTCAGAATTTAACATCGTTTTCATTTTTTCCACTGGTTCACTTTCCTTTCCAAACTCCAGCATAAAATATCCAGCCCTGATGGTTTTGACAAACGTGAAAGTTCAGAGCTCCAAATATTTTCGTTAGTTGGATACAATCATCTGTGCCAGAGGATCAAAATATCACATTTCTCAATAGTTGCACTATTCCATTAATCTACTGCTTAATAATCAGGCTCAACATACTTTCTTATTATTTGAAAACTAACATGGATAAATAATTTTTGGTGAGTACATTGTGGTTAACTCAGATTTCCAATTCTTTTTTCCTAACTGTTTTTCTTTGATAGTCTTACTGTTGACTTTTGGACTTACATTACATGGAATAAGTCACTTTGATCTATAGAATGTTCTCAGGACCAGTGTCTAATAAATTTCTTTTTTTTTTCCCCAGTACTAGGGACCAAACCCAGAGACACTGTAATATTGAACAATATCCAATTTTTTCTTATTTTTTCTTTTGAGACAGAGCCTGCCTTAGTTGACCAGGTAGTACTCAAACATTCTATCCCCCTGCCTCAGTTTCCCTTGGTGCTGAGATTATAGATACACTTATCTGATGCTAAGGAACCAAGTAATAACATTTTGTCTGTGTTTCCAGATTGAAAAAAAATAAAAGAAAAAGATAATGATCTCTCATTGCCTTTTTGATTCAAGTCTCTGTTTAGGAACCACCTCCTCAGGGAGATGTTCATCAAATATGCTTCCTAAAAGTGTCTCTTTTACACTGGTTGGTCTTTATCCTCTTAAACTGCTTTAACTTTGAGGTCTTCATACCAGCTGACAATACTATCATTTACCTCTTCTAGAATGTGAGTGTCATGGGGGTAGAGACTTTGTTCCCTTTGATGCATCACTGAGTCCCTGAGCTCTGCACACATGGCTCCTAACAGACAGTAGACACTGAAGTTATATTTGTGGGATGAGAGGAAGTGCACAGTGCATTTGGACATATAAAATCAGCACAGGTCATTCTGACAGTTACACAATGATTGTCCTCTAACTAGCCTGTTTTCTATCCATCTGCTTAAATAGTTAGGTCTAAAACATGGATAGCAGTAAACTTAGATGTATGAAATAATGTTTTTATCTACTATCATCTTCTAGGAACTGCACTGGAGAAATGTATTACAGGTTTCAATATGAATCCTTGATTTGCTTTTTTAATCATTTACTTGACTAAATGATGAAATTACCTTAGCTGGATTCCGAAAAGCATAGTGTAGAAAGTGTAATACATTATAATGTGGCCCTTTATTATCCAAGTAAAGACCTCCATTTTGTGACCTCAGCTTTTAATTTTCTTTTGCCACCTTGCATGTGTCTCCTTGTAAGCTGGGTATCCGGTAGGCAGAGTGAAAAGCAAGTGCACAGCGATGGAAACAGCCAGACGAGGCCAGCCCAACTCCCTTCTCACTAGCTGCTGGACAAAATGTCAGCACTTCTAATTCCTCACTGACAAAACAGGATCAATATGTGCACCTACTGCACACACTCTCTTATCCAGAGTTGTGTTTTATGGAATAAATGATTTAAAATATGTGAGTTATTTGGAATCAGGCCTGGTACATGTTAAAGGCTCAGTGACACGAGCTACTATCAGGCCCTTGAAGTCCTTGCTAGAGCAAAAGAGGACAGAATAAAATGTATTTATTTTATATTTTTGGTGGCACTGCGGGTTGAACTTGGGCCCTGGTGCTTGCAAGGCAGGCTAGGTGCCACTTCAGGTAAATCCCCACCCCACAAAATAGAATTTTAAAACATTAAACATCTCTCAGGAGCCAGATACTTGGTGAGTATGAGGAGATGAAAGTAAATAAACACTAATAAACACATTCCAAGTGGTGTGGAACATGGAGAGAGGTATAGAGTCACGGGATGTCTGTGTCTAAGCGTGAAAAGTGCCGCGCCTGGACGAACCGCTGTCTGAAGGATCTGATGTGCGGGGTAGAGAGGCCAGCGCGTGGCTGGAATGATATCTCTGGAACCAGTCTCAAAAAATTGCGAAGCTTAGTTCCGGTGTGTGTCTTTGGATGGTCTGGTCTTTGTGGATTCCATCATTTGTTCCATTTCTCAAAGCCCACGGCCAACCCCGTTAGCCAGGAAGTTCCTGTGACTCAGTGTGAGCAACATTTTCCTTAAAATAGACTTGTGCACAGCGACACCGGTGATCAATGTGAGAAGCGCCATTTCAATAAGGTCAGGGCCTTTGCACCACCGGGCTGGGCTTGCACTCGCCCTCCCGCTTCTGACGCTGCGCGGGGCCCAATGCCCCCAGAAACCAATCCAGGTGTTTCTGAAACTCTGAATCATCTTCCGTCATAATGTATTCCATATGTTTATTGCTCTGTGTGTGAAATAATTTCATCAAGTTCCTTTTTTTCTTTGTCACTGCATTCAAATTAGTCGGCAGTACAGTCCCGATCGAGGAGTAACACTTTGACAAACACGGACTCCCGCGCCGAGGGAACCCGTTCTCGTCAGGCTCAGGAGCAGAAGAAGGAGAAATGAACAGCAAGCAACTGGGACTTGATAACGATATTTTCAGCGAGAAAGAGAATTTCAGGAATATCTAGCAGGGGTTGGGAGAACAGCTTCTCTCAAGTTCTTACTCTACTTTGCATTTCTCCGGGGTGTCAGTTTTATGAAACAAAAAGAAGGGACTATTTGTATCACTTGAGAAGCTGTGTTGAGGGAAAAAAACTTGATGCGCTGGCAACAGCAAAATTGTTACGGGAGGAATCAAACTGGGGCTTCCTCACCAGAAATGAGCGCAACGCGGCTGCCTGTTGGCTTATTTCAGAACTTTGCTTCTCAAACGTGAATTTGAGAGGGTGGGAGGAGGTATAATGGAAATCCAAATTGCTGTCCCAAAATGACTATATTTTAAACTTTGATTTCATCATTATCTCCATGTTCAGAAGAAAATTATTCTTTATACTTCCACTTGGAAGTAATGTCCGCCCTAAATCTATTAACAAGGGGGTGAGGGAAAGGGAAACGAAGGAGGTGTGTGGACTCAATGAACGTATTATGTAATTAGTAAATAAAACCATTATTTCAAAAAAAAAAAAAAAAAAAGCACTGACCTATATTATACTAAGACTAGAAGGATCTTCCACGATTGGCCTTTTAAAATCATCAGAATTTTAGTCTTTAAAATTAGCTTACTAGGAAAATATGATGAGAAGCGTTTCATTCCCCCTTCTTTGTTCAGGAATCTCCTGCTAAAATCTGGGTCGTCATTACTTTTACGTACTGCTCTCCTCTATAGGGAAAGAATATTCTCACCAAGCTCGTAGGATGACAACTTCTGGATTCATTCTGATCAGGAAAATTTAAGAGAATGTTGAGATGCCGGTTTGCTGTTTGAAAACTTACCAAACATATACATACGGAGAGTTGATTAAACATTATAATCACTATGGCAACAATTATAACTGATTTGTTGAGCATTAATTAGGAGTCAGGCATCATGCTAAGCACTGTATATATGTTATTCCCTTACATTATTTCAATAGCTGTAGAATGTAACATTGTTATCCTCTTTTTATATATAACAAAATTAAGGGACAATTAAAATACCTAATAAGTGGCAAAACTGACCTTCCAACCCAAGTTCATTCAAATACAAAGCTTATATGCCTGGTTATTTTTATGTTGCCTTAGAAATATAGTACAATAATATTACTTCAGAGATGATTTCTTATTTATACAAATAATTGAATCTGGCTCATAACTTTCTTGAAATGTTCTTTGAGGCTGAAATTTTCTATACTTGGTGTCCATCCAACTGTGTGGTAGCAGGAGGCAAAGAAAATACAGCAAGTTCTGGTAGAGACAGGAACAGATTTTAGGATTCTGTTTAGATTTTCAGACAGGCTGGAGCCTGGACCGGAATCCAAAGCCTGTTGAAAAAGAGTTGCCTCTTCAGAACAGCAGGGAGTGAGAATTTCCATAGAAACTTAAGCATAAAATTTAACCTAGGGTTAAATAAGTAAATAAATACCAACGGTAGTTACACTTATCATTTGGTCCACATTGACATTTATATTACAGACTTCTTTACACTGGGCCTCTCTGTCCCCTCCTTTCTATGATAGTAAGTTAGCGTTCTATAGTCTTAGAGCATGAATAAACTTGCTTTCCCATAAAAACACACTAACAGGCCTGGATTTTACTCCAAGATAAGAATGTCATAGGGTTCTAGTCTGCATGCTGGTATGTTGATGTGATGTTGTACGAGGCCCCTACAAAGGTGAAAGACAGGTCCCTCTCTTGTTCTTCTTTTTATAGTACTTCACCTTCTTGTAATACTTTCAGCCCTGATTTGTGTATTAACTAAGAGGTTTCATGAAATTATGCTCATCATGAGCAGAAGTGAAGCTGAACCACTCCAAAAACAGTGTGAAAGAGGAGATCTTCTTTATGGGATAAAAGAAACAACAACAACAAAAAATTCCCGCCTATATAGTTTTACTTAATTTCTTCTCTTGTTTTCCTTTATAGTTTTCTTTTTCAGGTCAAAACTCGGTGGCCCTTTAAAGAGCTATGTGAATTGTTCCTCAGTCATGTTCTAACTGAAGCAGCACTTACCTTTTGGCAAATCTCTCTTTTGCTAATCACTCTGCTAATGCCCTGAGTAGTATATGTTATGATCTTTTCTCTCAAAGCCAAAATCCTCCTCAAAACCTTCATGTTGAAGATGGGACATTTATCTTTACACCTGGGATTTAGTAGAGAAGGCAGGTACACATTTGTTCACCATGACTGGGGAAATGGCCCATTTAATCTTCTTTTTAAATGTGGCAATGTTTCTATAACTCTATCCCAGGAAAAAACAAAGAAAACTACTCCCTCACTCTCTCAAATAAGAAAAACATACACAGCATTGGTATAGATATATTTGGATCATTTATTAGAATTGTACTGATTTGTCTTGGTTCCTACCTGCATGTAAGATGGAAATCAAATATGGGCCAGTCCTCTAGCTGCTTCACTGTTGCTGACAGCTGTCACTACTGTTCACCTTGTTCTTTGGGACTCTCTAAAGTGGAATGTCCCCCCATAGGCTACTGACATGTAACCAACTAGCTCAAAGTTCCTTTACTCAATTTGTATAGAAATCATTAGTTGTCAAGTTATGACTCTCTAAGTATAGTGACAAAATTTTGAAAATGAAGACATTAACCATGTGTGAATTAACATGGAATCACCTCTGGGATGATCCCAGAAATAGGGAAGAAGGGCTTGATACTGATAGAAGAAGGTGAGCAAATGAACGGTGTGGTAGGACAGACAGTGGAGGGGCGCAGGACCATTGGGAGCCTGGTGGACAGTTCCAAGGCTGCTTCTAATCTGAGGGAAACAGGAAGCCATCTGAGTGAGGAAAAGCAACATGTTTTTAAAAGGAGAGCTCTGTACTCTACTAGAAATAAACACCTAAGGCCGAGGGCAGAAGAAAAGAATGATATTAGGAGAGAGAAGTGCTGAGAGGGGCGAGGATGGCACCAGAGGAGTGAATATACATGATGGGATTTGGGATTTGTTCCAAACTTTTATTCTTAGATTGTTGGACCTTGTATGATATAAACATCTCTATAACTTATGATATTACCAAAGATTATGAGCTTTGATTTAAATCTTATGGTTAAGTGAAAATATAATTAATATGAAAGATACCTCTTTAATAGAAAGAATTGGCTTTTTTCCATGATGGCTTCCTAGAGAAAGCAGTGCTTGCGGGTGCTTGGAAGATGTTTAGTGCAAAGCACAGAAACTCAGAAATGGAGACCAAACAAAGACCCAATTATTAGAGCACAATTTGAAGAAGTGCACAAGGTGGCTACTAGTAGCAGAAGGTTTTGGGGGGAGAATCAGGACTTTCCTTTGATCACAGCATTGCTCACACTCTGGTCTAGTGAAAATGCCATTTTGGGAAAAGCTCTAATCCTGCAGGAAGAGGCGCGTAGAGCAGAGGATGCAGGGCTGTTGGGATCACTGCACCATCTGGCAGCACTGGCCAGAGCCCACCTGCTCCAGCTCCTTTCTACCTTAGGCAGAGAACCCGATGAGCAAGATCTACACAGACAGGACTCTAGTGAAACCGAAAGCTGGAGGATCATTCAGCAGGGTGACTGAATTAGAGCCAGTGGACCTGTTAGGGAAAAAGAAACAAGGACAGGGTCCTGGTTCAAGGCTTGGAACTAGGTACAGAGAGATCCAAGGCTCAATGAGCCACAGGAGCAGGCAGAGGTTGTGACCACTGTGTTCTGGAGAAGTGTCAAAGCAGACCCTCACCCTCAACTTCCTCAAACCCTGGCAAGCTCTGCACACCTAAGACATTCTGCCCAGCACCCATGCTCCAGATGCCACAGAGCTCAGTGCCTGAATTCTCCCCGACCAGCCAAATGCCACTTAGCTCTTCGAGATCAAGGTACCACTGGGTCAGTGGTCTGGAAAGAGACTCTTCATGGGCATGGAGAGGCTCTGTGAGAGGAACGGTGTTGCCTGAGGGGCCTGAATGGTATTCTCACCATTACAGACAGCACAGACAGAGAAGATGAGAGTAGATGTGGAAGGAGGTGAACAGAGATTCAGGTGCATCCTTCAGAAATCAGTGACATGCTGAGTAATGGAGCCGACAGACCTTACTCTCCCGACCTCTGACACATCTGAAACTACCCATTCATCAGACACAGGTGCTGCACATTGTCATCTCTCCATTTGCAGCTTAGTAGGAAAAGCACACTGGCCGAATCTTAATAGCAGTATAAAAAGGACATAGCAGACATTGTTTGTTTGTATTCTGATATGTGTGTAGCTATTTTTTCTTTTTTGTCACCTTTCTCTTCTTTTTATGGATCATCTGATATGTACATAGAGGTGTTTGCAAATGGGAAATAGAGAATAAAAATTAATGTCAGTTTAGATGCAATCTTTTATGGTTGTCAAGTTAACCCTCACTTAAATAATGTACAGAGGCTTCAAATACACACTATCAGTATATCATTTGATTCTTATTTACTTATAGCTCCCTTAAATTTCTAGTTATACTTTTCTCCTTCTTCTTTTTCTTGCAGCCCACACAAATAATCTCTCAAATTACCCACTAGTCACTAACAAAACTTCTGAAGAGAAAAAAATCATATCAACACAGTTAGAAATTAAAATATTGAAATCAAAATTGATACCACTAAAATTGAGACTATATGAATTTCTTTGAGAAATTATATTTCACAAAAACAAGAAAATGGAAGAAACTGATGAATTCCTAAACAATCTGAATTACCAAAACTGAACCACAAAGATATAGAATCCTTAAATAGGCTGATAAAAGATAATTTAACAGAGGAAATAATACAAACTGAAAAAGCCCACGATCCTGGGGATTCACCACTGAATTTTACTAGAATTTCAGGAAAGAATTAATGCCAACACTTTCAAAATCTTCCATGAATTTGAGAGGGAAAATTCTCTGACAGACTCATTCTTGAAGCTAGTATTGCTCTGGTTCCAAAATTAGACATGGACTCAATACAAAATAAAATAGATCAGTTTCCTTCATAAGCAAAGATGCAAAAATTCTCAACAAGATGCTTACAAACAGAAGCTAACAAATCATTAAAATTATTATACGTCATGATCAAGACCGTTTTAGCTCAGAGATGTAAAAGTGGTTAAACATACATAAATCAGTAAAGATAACACAGTAAGTAGAAATTGCATAGTTATTTAAATAGAATAAAAGCCTCAATAAAGTTGCACATCCACTTATAATTAAGGAATGAAAAAAAGATAATTAATGAAAAAAAGATGAGGAACGAATAAAAGTTCAATAGAAAAGAGCCTCAATAAAGTTGCACATCCACTCATAATTAAGGAATGAAAAAAAGATATCCCAGTTTTTGGATAAACAGAACCAATATATCAAGAGGTGGGGAGTTGGAAGGAGGGCACGGGAATGGAAAAAAATGAGAATAAGAATGGAGTATTACTCTGCCATAAAAAACGATGTTTGAATCATTTCTACTTAAATGGACATACTTTGAGGATATCCTCATAAGTGAAATAAATAGGGCACAGATGGGTACATATCGCATCTTTTCTCTAGTATGAGAAAATAAAGATGTAAATGAGTCCTAGCATTGTATGTTATATATTGTGAAATAGAAAATGCTCAATGTAAAATAGGGTGAAGGGGGAAAATGTTGAGATTGTTACAAAAAAGTAAGGAAACAAATTTTATGTATATGGGGGGTGGTAGTGTGAGTAGGGCTATGGGAAAAAATGAGAATGAAGTTGTGTCTTATACTGGTACAAATCCCCGTTATGGAGTGCAATCATGATGCGTATACTTAATGTACCAATAAAGATTCAAAAAAAAAAAAAAAGATTTGTTATGTATGGGCACAAACTCTCAAAGTTTTTTGTTTGGTTTTGCTTTGTTTTGAGATAGTGTCTCCCATTTTGTGGTTCAGCCTGGCCCTGAGATAAGCCTTGAACTCACAGAAATCGTCCTGCCTCTGCCTTCTGAGTGCTGGGATTATAGGTGTGAGCCACCACACCTGGCACTGTGGCATGAGGTTCTGATTACTGTTGGGCACAAATCTCCACTCCCAGTATTGTTGTATGTGGGTAGTGGGGATAGAACCTGGGTGCTTGCACTTGCAAGGTAGGTGCTGGAACCACTGTGTAAAATCCCCAGTCCCAAACTCTTAATGCTGAGTGTGATCATAATGTATGTATAATAAGTACCAATAAATCAATTGAAAATAAAATAAAATTATGTGGAAAACTTCCAAAAAATGGTGATATTACAGAAAATGATATACAGATATAAAATGATCTCAACTAAATTACCAACAGCATTTCTCACAGACCTAGAAAATCAATTTTAAAATATATACAGGACTAAAAGCCAACCAGGATGACCAAAGCAATCCTAAGCAATCAGGTTAAGCAGGAAGTATCACAGTCCCAGACTTCAATGCTACAGTAGCAATATAACAAAACATAGTACTGGCTCAAAAGCAGACATAATAAGTAAAATAGAGGATTTAGTAAAAAGAACATCAATCATCTTCAGCCATGTGATTTTCAACAAAGGTGTCAATAAAATATGTGGAAAGAATAGAGCCTCTTTCATAAATTGTGCCAGAAAAACTGGTTACCCATGTGCAGAAGAATAATCTACAACCATATACTCATCCTATTTTGACTGAAACCAAGTCAAAATAGATAAAAACCTGGATGTAAAATGAGAAACATAAAAATTGTGGGAAGAAAAGTAAATACAACTACTGATGCCCTAGGCAAGTACTTCTTGGACACAGAAATTGATAAAATATAACAACATACAACACCAAGAATTAATACATGAGATTACATGAAATACAAGACTACATAACAAAGGGAACAACCAACAGAGAAAACCCAGAGAATGGAACATCTTTTTCCAGCTACTCTGCAGACAGAGGACTAATATCTAGAATACATAAAAAACTCAAATTAGAACTCTGAAAATAAAGTAAAAAACAAACTATTCAAATAAACAGATAATTCAAAAATTTGTTGAAAAAGAATTACAAAGAACCAATAAATGTATGTAAAAATGTTAGTTGTCTTTGGACATTAGAGACATGCAAGCAGAACAAGTTCGGAAAAGGCAAATATTATCAAGGACTCAAGAAACAACAAATCTGATGAGACTGCATGTGTCTACATTGTCAGCGTAAATGAAACTAGTACAGCCGGTATGGAAATAAGTGTAGAGCTTCCTCATAAAACAAAAAAATAAGGGGCCGGGGATTTAGTTCAGTGGTTCCGGCACCTGTCTTGCAAGTGCAAGGGCCCGGGCTCGATCCCCGGCAACCACACAACAATACTAGGCATGGAAACTCACCCCAGCAGCAACCAGTACCACATACCACAGTGCCGGGCGTGGTGGCTCACACCTGTAATCCCAGCACTTGAGAGGCAGAGGCAGGAGGATTGCTGTGATGTGAGTTGGAGGCTGAGCTCAGGGCCAGCCTGAACCACAAAAGCAAAACCCTGTCTCAAAAAAACAACAACAAACAAACAAACAAAACAAACAAAAACAAACCAAAAATAAAAATAGAAATCAATTTGATTCAGCTATACTTCTTTCTAGATGTTTTCTGCAAAGAGCTGAAGTCAACATATTACAATAATATATGCATACCAATATTTAGAGCAGTACAGTTCATAAGTTGTAGATAGCCTATATGCTCATCAACAGATAAATAAAATGTAAAATGTATACACATACAACGGATTACTTCAATTTTATCCTAAAGAAGGATAAATTAGAATCATTTGTAGGAAAATAGATGGATCTTCCAACCATAACACAAAGTAAGGTAGACAGACACGGAAGATTAAATACTGGATGCTCTCACATGAAAAAGGGCAAAATGAATAAGAGAGGGTAAAAACAAGGAAGTAGACCAAAGTTGGGAAGTGGCTATAGATAAAGGACAGGAGGGATTATTGGGAGGAGAGAGAGAAAAATATCAAAATTCATAATGTGAATAGACCAACCAATAAATCTGAAAGTAGAATTATGCAAGAATTTAAAAAATGACATCATCAAAGTAGCTTTAGGATTTGGCCAGACCCCCCCCCCCCACACACACACACACACACACACTCACACACACACACACACTCACTCATCAATGCATATATGCAGCGTGACTGTTGTTTATTTGTAGATGTCAATTTAATTTGATTAAGAAAAGTTAGCGTATTGCTAATGAACCTTCCTAGGTGTGTCTTGCTGGATCAGAGAGCTGTATTACTGAACACGATATACAGTTCTTTGTCCACTCCTCTCTGATACTGTTCCCTAGCTTAGCTTTCCAGTCACCGTGATCCGGAAGTTTTTCTCTACCACTTTCTCCTATTGTGAAGTTTCTGTTTTGCAACTTACCACCATATTCTAACTCTCTTACAGAGTTGACCTAAATTAAACCTTTCCTCTCTTACTTTGTACGTGTCAGATGTTGTGTCTCAGGGATAGAAAAGTCAACTAATTTTGAAAAATGATATTGGAGAACTGGGACTGTTTGTAGGATTGTCCCTGACCAAATGTTTTTTGAAGTCTTTTGAGTTGACTTGCTCCTGCAGGAATTTGGAAAGGTTTAGACATAGGAGCTGAAGAAGGCTTAGAAAATGGTGATATTACAGAAAATGATATATACATATAAAATGATCTCAACTAAATTACCAACAGCATTTCTCACAGACCTAGAAAATCAATTTTAAAATGTATACAGGACTAAAAGCCAACCAGGATGACCAAAGCAATCCTAAGCAATCAGGTTAAGCAGGAAGTATCACAGTCCCAGACTTCAAGTGACACTTCAGTAGCAGTATAAAAAACCATAGTACCTGTTCAAAAGCAGACATAATAAGTAAAATAGAGGATTCAGTAAAAAAAAAAAAAAAAAAAAAAATCAGTCACCTGATAAGCAGAACCTGATAGGTTATTCTGTCAGGGCTCAGAAAACGGAAATATCGATAAATATGTGGACACTGAACATCAGATCAGGAGTATTCATCTGGGGACAAGGACAGCACTGATATTACAGTTGAGGCCAAGGAAGTTATAGCTGCTCAAGAGACTAGTACTTTTAACGTTGAGTGAATGATGATGTATATTCGTAAAGTACCAATAAAGATTTGATTTTTTTTTTTAAAGAAAGCAAGTACTTTGAATAAGGACAAGAAGCAGAAAACTTTAGGGTATCTTGGGAATCATCAAGACCCTATCCATGACAGGCTCAAGGACACAAAGGTAGAAATTTTCATTTGAGAAGACAGGTTTTGGTATGCTGTTCAGGAAGGGCCTCATAGGCCGTTTCTTTCCTGGGATTCATTTCACTATGCTCTGCCATCTAGACATCCAGAGTTTGCCACTACCATTGTTCAAATGAGGCCTATCATTCAACTTGACAACTGACCTTGGCTTTATCTGCATGACGTTGGCTTTATGGGCATTCAGAATGAAAAAGTTGTGGGGTAGAAAGGCTTCTACACAGCTTTCAAAGAACTACCCCAGAGACCATGAAAGAAACCATTAAAAGTGAAGCACATGAAGGTGCAGGAGTAAAGCCAACAGTGCCACTGAGCCCTGAGGGAGTTGGAAGTTCCAGGAATGGCCATCTAGTACAGCTGCAGCTCAAGAGAGGGGGCAGCTCAACAGTGAGCCTACACTGGCTACAACAAGCAGGACCTCAGGAGTGGGGCTGCCCAAGCCCTCTGGAAGCCACATTTCAGTGCCATGTTCCCAGGATGGCAGGCATGTAACTATTGGACATAATGTTTGCTTAGTTGGATTTTGCTCTGAGTTAGTAAGATCCTTTTCTATTTTCTGTTTTCATTTTTGGAATAGCAATGTCTACCCTGTTACATGGTACATTGGGATTATATAACTTGTGTTTTATTTATACAAAAGTTCACAGCTGAGAGTTTTCCTTGAGTCTCAGAAGAGACTTTGAGTTAGAGGTGTGAAAAATTCTGGAAGTATTGAGTCTTTGGGGAAGAGATTATTGCATTTCTGGTTCTATAAAGTATAGTTGTATTATTTTAGCTGGGATTATGAATTTGCTTTTATCTTGATTTGGAAATTAAGTATGATTTGAAATGTGTTTGGCTGTGACATTGAAAGGGGGGTTGATCTTTAATCCTTATATGTAAACTTCAAGTTACGCAAAGCAGATTGGTGACACATACTCTATGATGTGCCTGGGTGGATCATGGATGCAATTATTGTATGTGATTCATCACCCATTCCTCTCTGGCATAGTTCCCCTGTTCTACTTCCTGGTCACTATGGACTCAGCAGCTTTGGTCCACCATGCCCTTCTGCCAGTAGATTTCTGCCTTCAGGTCTTATACTACTTCTCAATTTGTCAACTACATTAAAATCTTTCTCCTCCAGTTTGTAGGTATCAAGCATTATATAACAAGAAAAGTGATTATAAATGTAGCCTAGACATATGTATATAGATAGATTAATGTATATAATATATATATAAAATATTTACATAGAAATTGTACTTTTATTTTTCAGGCATTCTAGACATCTGTTTATTAATTGGAAATGAAACCAAAGCCCTGGATACCTGAGCCCTGACAGAGTGACTTTTCACAGCAAGCCATATCACTTCAACTGGAAAAAAGCCCTTACAGAAGGTCTAAGAACCGGGCAGGGACATTTGGAAAGGAAATGGGCAAGTTAATTTTTTCAGGGACTACTAGAAGCAGAAGATGAGAGACTATTCCAGGCAAAAACTCCATCCAGAAATTGAAGACAAGCTGGCCCCTGGGTTGGAAGGTGAAACTGAACTTGACCTGTCTTCCAACTTTGTGTCAGGTCATCCACAGAGGCAGAAGAGCTGGAACAGCCTCTGAGTCTGATTGAATGTGATTTGTTTCCAAATTTCCTTGGCTGGAGAGACCTGAGTTAATTCCAACGGTGGAGTCATGGCTGTGCTCTGAAACCAGGCAGAAATTGAATGTTTGACAAACTTGTGGTAGTTTGACTATGAAAATCCCTAGTTCTGGATAATAATGCAAAGCTCCTTAGAGGGGAAAATGAAAAGCTATCAGAATAATATCTGCTTTCCTCCACTTAGATATAATTCTGAGAGTACCCACTTGTTTGTGTTCCTTCCTGGGGTGCATTCTGAGTCCCATAAATTTCAGTTCCAGAGAGAGCATTGCTGAGGGGAGAAAAAAGCCCAAATTTCTCTTGTCTGATTTAAAAACTGTACCCCACAGTGAGCCTCTCTGTTTGTCAAAAACTCTAATTGGTATTTTCTCAACTTGCTGCTTGGCTGGTTTCTTTTTATTGATTTCATTTGGGGTTTGTTAAGCTGTATTTGGAGCCCTTTCCAGAGTTTATTTGGAAGCTAATTTTTAATTTTAATGAAAATGCATTTTTAAAAATGTATATTACACCACCCTGCTGGTTTTGCTCAAATAAACCTGCTGCTGTTTTCAGTGATTTCCAACCAGTTTAGTGCCCTATTCTCAGTCTCTCAAGGGACCCCTGTGCTAGTCCTGGCAAAGGAACATGAGGCAGTAGAAAAATTGAATGTTCTCCATGAATTTTGAAGACTCTTATACAACAAAGGAAAAACAAAAGATGCATATCGGGAGACTGAGTTGGAGAATAATAAGTCAGAACCCAAAAAAACAGAGATTTTGCTGTACTTCAGTTCCAAACAGCTTCCCTTTTTAAAAGGATGTGCTTTCAATGTTCTGAAGAACCCAAATCTATAGCAATCAGCTAAGGGGGAAAACCGAACATCAGTAATCAATATTAGGTTTATAATTACATATCCATGAATACACTTAAATGTCTATAACTTTCAATAAATTTGGTAACTGGGGAGTGCTCAAAGTAACTCATATTCACCTGTGATTGATCTGTAAGAGAACTTAAGTTCAGTAAGACAGAAACCAATACTAGTATTCTTCAAGTGGCAATCAAATATCCATTCTTATAGTACAACTAAGAGTGCTGGAGATTACCACCATTTCTGATTTTTTTTTTTATTTTCCTCAATGTTGCCTATGAGAATTGCACCTACCTTGGGAGCTTAAGGGCCCAAGTTCAATCCTTGGTACCACACACACACAAAACAAAAAAAGAAAAAAGAAAAGAAAAGAAACAATGTTATCTATGGGAGGAATTTATATTATGCTAGATGTGTCAGTTGAAACCTTAGATTCAATTTCAAATCTTCCATCTCTTTAATTTGCAAAACTTCCCTAAGTCCTGGAGATATTATTTGAAATAGCTACAGGGTCAAAAGTTAAGTCTCTCTTGTTGTGACAACCTTACATCGTATCCTTACAACTCTCCCATGTATTATTACAGGTGATTCTCAGCAATCTCTTTCTTCCTCAGTCTTTCCTAAATGCTACTATTATTTTCTTAAACAGAATCTAAAATCATCTCCTCCTCGGCTTTAAAAAAGCTTAACAGCAAATGGACGCTAAAGCTTTCCACTGAAAATGAATCAGGTTCAAATTCTCTAGCTTAACAGATCCTTCACGAGCTCATCCTAACTTCCCTAGCAATGTTCAGCATGATCTCCTCTCCTGCATTACTCTGAAGGGATAAAGCTCCTTGGAGCATTCATTATATTTTTATGTTTCTGTCAGGTTGAATATATATGGTTCTCTATGGAATTCAGCATGTTGTAACAGGATGTAAGCAGGAGAAAAGAAAATAACCTTGAAACAAGATCATTGGCTTGAGAACTCTAGGTGTATAACATATTACTTATCAATAGACATTCATGTATCGGAGCTAGTTTCTTCAGTTGTAAAATAGATAAAGTAGGTAATATCATCCACTTCCCAGGAATATACAAATGCCTTTAATGGAGTGCTTCATGTTAAGTCACCTTAAAAGTACTTGAATGTATTATACATTTACATAGTTTATTTCCCTTCCTTTTAATGCAACATGAGTAAAAGAAAGAGAAAATTGGAATGATCAAAAATAAGTGGATGACTTATGGAAGAGAACAATGAAATTTGTACTCAGAGAAACATTGAGTCATGCTCTCTAACATCAATAGAATTTTTTTATTGTACTCATATGTATGGGGGAGCTATCTATTTAGTATTTGCTCTGCTATCTGTTAGATACTTCTTCAGCTCAGGTTAAATAACAGAACATCATTTATTATAGTTTCTAAATTCTACCTGCTTCACTCTAAACAACTAAAAGACAGTCCTAAGTTCAAAAGTGTGAAGAGCTCTTTTGCCCATCTTGCCAAAAGCTGCAGTAGTGCTGAAGAAGTAGGTGTGGAGAATGTTCGCTTTCTCTTCCTGTTGCAGATGATAATGTTGGTCCACACTACACATCTATAAAGGTGACTTTGTCTTTTTCCTTCCTCCACCATCAGTTTATGCCATGTATTTATATCAAGCTCAAATAACTTGTCTGTATTGTTCTGATGAGCTCCATTCAGTGTCCAAAAGTTTCCCCAAATCACTATTGAACTCCATAGCATTTTTAGGAACATCTACAATATCAGTTTCTAAGAGCTGTCAGTCTCTTGCTCGTGAGAGTGAGCTCCATCAAGACAAAGTCTCATCTTGTTTTTCCTTTTATCCAACCATCTTCAAGCTCATTTTTAGTTCATGCCTGTAGCATCGATGTAACAAGATTTGGGAAGTCTGCTTGCAACTGCTAGCTTTTGTTGCTAATTTCAAAAGTCACCTTCTCCTTTTGTGTTTAAAATCCAAATGAAGAAATAATGACATTTTCATAGTGATAGTCAATAAAATTGATATTTTTTAAAACTGGAGATATAAAATATAAAATTTAAAAATGCATTTTACTGAAGTAGTTTATTTCTATTTGTTTAGCTCATGGACATCTGTATTATCAGTTGGTCAAAGCTTGAAACCTTAATGCTATATTTGTTTAAAGCTTTTCCATGACTTATTTTATAAAGAAAATTCCATTGTCTTGTGCCTTAAAAATATTTCCCATTCCTTATGTTTCTGTTTATTTTTCCTCATCAGGGTATATTTGTTATGTCCTTCTCCAAACACAATGACATTCCAGGTTCTGGTAATAAAAGAGAACAGAAGTTCCCAAGGGACTTACAATGTTGATTATTCTGTAGATATTTCAGTATGAGGCAGTTGCCACTTGTGTGCGAGCCTTTATCTTCCATTCTAGGAATGCTTCCATCACCCATCCTTTCCATCCTGTATCTTCCATTATGAATATATCCCAACAAATCTTGGTTTCTTCTCTCTCAAAAACTGTCAGATGCTCCAAATTTTCTGTTTGAATAATTTCAATATCCCTGTACTAGGCATTCAAGACTCCTTGTAATCTTATTACAGTGGTCCCTTGAGTTATGACTGGTCTGACATGTGAACAACTTGGATTACAGCCAGAGTTTTAGATTTTACTTACAAAAAGTATTGAATTATGATTCGAACGCTGGTCCCTTGTGCCTCTAGAGTATCTCAGATACAAATTTAACCCTTAAGAGTTCTTGAAAGAACATTACAACATTCTTTCTTGTGTGGAGTTAATCAAGAAATCTTGTGCCAGAGTCTCTAAGGATGCTGAGATCAGCCGATGTACAGGAGAGAGACTCTGAAGGCTGTGGAGAGGAACATGAGCCTTCAAGTGACCAACTTGAGTTATAACCAGCTTTCTTACATAGGTTGAGCTGATAAGTCTGGGTCTACTGTATCCACCTCTTTCTTTCGTTTTTCTCAAATATTTTCTGTATTGCTTGGTATTTATCTCCGTTCTTTCCCACATTTTTCAGCTGTGCCCTCCAGTGTCCTTTCACTTCCTATGGTGGCCACCAATCCCGTGTCCGTGTGCCCCACTCTCAGTGTCAAATGCCTCCAAGGTATCTGTGCCATTTCTGGTTTCTTGCCAGGGTTATTTCTATGACCTTTTTGTATTGGTTTCTTACTCTCTTTTATTGCCTTAAAAGTTCATCCCACAAGCTTAGCACTGCAATGCATCCTCTCCTGTATCACTTTAATTCCTCAGTCTTACAAGAAGTTGAGAAAAGATTTGGCTTCAGTATTGTATAGTGAATATGAGATGTGATTCATTACTACATTCCTCTAACTGGCAATCTTATTGAACTGTGTTTACCATTTGTTGAGAATTTTATAATTTAGAGCTTAGAATTCAAGTTATAACATTATCCCCCAGGTAGCAGAATTATGCTTTCAGACATAAAACTGCAAATGTAATTATGAGGTATCTTATTAATAAGAAGTTTTTAAAAACTCAAATATTTATTGGTACCTTATGAATACACATCATCATCACACATTCATGCACACACACACACACACACACACAACTTTCACTTCAGAACATTTTGTATTGCCTAACTTTTATATCAGATCCTACTGGAATCCTATGAGAATGGAAGAAAACATTGAGACCATCAAGAAGAAAGAAGTTTTAGATCGGTATGAACTCAGGACCTGAAAAAATTTTGACAACTGTCTTCCCATGTGACCCTTTTTTATGTGTTCCTTAGATCTGGAACCTTGATGTACCACTTGCAAATATCAGAAGACATATTTTGGAGAGTTTTGTAGCATGAAAGTTTGGTGACAGGTCTAAGTTGTGTTGATTTCAGAACTGTTGAGAAATTTCTGGGGAAAAATATTGATTTCTATTACTTTGAATAAAAAACAGTGATAACTTTATTTACTTTCCTCACTAAAATATGTGGAGACACATCAATTGAAATTAGTTGTTCTCCCAATAAAATGTTTTTTTTTTTTTTTTAGGTTTTTTGAGACAGGGTCTCGCTTTTGTGGTTTAGGCTGGCCCTGAGCTCAGCCTCAAACTCACATCACAATCCTCCTGCCTCTGTCTCCCGAGTGCTGGGATGACAGGCGTGAGCCACCATGCCTGGCACTGTGGTATGTGGTACTGGTTGGTGCTGGGTGTGGGTCTCCACACCCAGTATTGTTATGTGGTTACCAGGGAATTGAACCCGGGCCCTTGCGCTTGCAAGACAGGCGCCGGAACCACTGAGCTAACTCCCTGGCCCCAATAAAATGGTTTTTAAAGGAAGAATACTATTACTACATCAGAAAGAGCTCTGAAAATGTAATAAAAACCTCACATATATCCTCTGAGGTTCCTTATTATAGATACTCTAAAATAGTAACACATCTAAAGTAGCCTGCTAACATAATTGATAATTTTCAAGGCTACTAAGATAATAAGGAGATTTACTAGTTTTGCTTTGGTTAAAAGTAAACTGATATAGGATATTGTGAGTTTCTACAATATCCCAGTCTGTGTTTCTTGGGTATAGGTGCAATGAGTACTTTCAATTTTGCTTTCCCCTCCTTTTCTCTTGTTTGGCCCAAGTTTGCTCTGCAGATCTGGTTTCTCCCATAAACACTCACCCTGCACTTTTCAAATAAACTTTTGGCACCTTTAAAAAAATAAATTCTTATAGAAAAATTAAATGTATGCTAAAAATAATTGACCTGAAAGAAACTAGTCAAAAATACTTTTGACTTAGAGAATCTCAAACTGAAATTTAGTCAATGGAGAATATCAATATTAAATTTGGAAACTTTTTTCATTTGTTTATTTAAGCAAATCTTGTTGAGCAACACCTACAGGCCAGAACTTGAAGAATGTGCAAGAATCTGGTAATGGAAAGTAAACTTACTAAAATAATTATCATAACATTCCATTTTTCATAATAGAAGTAGTGTAGATGAGAAAAGAGTTTCCCAGGTAGGGTAACACTTCAGACAGATGAATGTGAACCACCTTTGTGGACCAGTGAGGAGAAATCTGGTCCAGAGAGAGCAAAATCAGTTTCTGAAGAGGGTTCATGTTATCTGGGTGAGTACAGAGCCGTGTCTGTTCACTGAAGATATTTGCCCATGTTGGAAGACACTGTAGATTTTCACAACTGAACACACAGTAATACATTTCTTGTTGTTAATCACATAATGTTGTAAGAATAAATCATAGAAAAAAATGAATTTACTCTGGCTCATATTTTTCCCATTGTCAAGGGACTTGTATCTGGTGACATCCCAAGATGTTATAAAGATTCACAAGGTGAGAGAAGGTAGCTCATGTGTGTGTCTTGGTTTCTCTCTCTTTTTATTGAATGTAGCAAGATTCAATGGTGAAAGCTCAACTGTATCTTATCTAATACCAATCACTTCCTAAAACCCCACTGTTAAGTTCTGAAGTTCTGTGAGGTGTCCATGATGGCAGCAGCAAGTACTGGGTAGTGGCCAGTATGATAGACCTTATATACACAGAACTTAGATTACTTGGCATATTCTGTCTCCACCTTGGACTTTACTGGGATGTCTAGGCTTATAGGACTGATGGTGTCTTGTCTTTTCCAGTGCCTTGCCAGCTCCTAAAATGGACAGTTCTCCAAATTAAACTAACCTCCTTTGCTCCTCCCTTCCCCACTGTTGCAACAGATGAATTTTATGCCCTGTGGAAGGTACGATGGCAACTCTAGACATCAAGCAGAAATTCTATATGATTCTCTCTCTGTAGTTAATCAAGTTACATGCTAAATTTTGTCACGTTTACCTTCCATACATTCCATTTCTTAGTTGAATTTATGGGTACATTTTATACATACATTTTATATATACATTTTTACTCAACATTGAGTCTTTTTACCTGCACATGACCTACCTTGATTTTAATTTTTCACATTTCCCTGCCCTCCCTACTACCCCCACTCCCATACACATAAGCTTTGTTTTCATTTTTTTTAACCATCAATTTTTTTCCCCTGTCCTTTCCCTTTCCCATGCATTTCTTGCAACTGCTTCTCCCAATTCCACTTCCTCTTATCTTCTAAGTCAATGTTTTATCACTTTTACTCTTATCTGCCAAACATTTTCTCTATGTTCCCTCTGGCAGACATAGCACTTAACCTCATTTCTACTCATCCTCTTCCCTCCACAATGCATATAACTTTTGTCTGTATAAGATACTATAGTTGAAATTTTCTTAATTCTTTTTTTGAGTTGCAGGGTGATTTTTTTTATGAAAAGCAGTAGACTTACTTATGAAACAATCCCAGCAAGTATTGAGGCCAGTATCAAGACTGTGCTTAGAAGATGTGCCTAGAAACAGATTTCTAAATCAAGTCACTGGATGACACATAGTTTTTCTTTTTGTTTTGTTTTGCTGATTTCAGTAGTAAAACCAAAATTGTCACACATTCTAGGCAACAGATCTCTCACAGATCTAGGCTCTTTGTCCCAGATAGGTTGT
The DNA here is from genome assembly GCA_004026965.1 of Petromus typicus. Classification (NCBI taxonomy): domain Eukaryota; kingdom Metazoa; phylum Chordata; class Mammalia; order Rodentia; family Petromuridae; genus Petromus; species Petromus typicus. The sequence continues at coordinate 31,978 of PVIR01004916.1, forward strand.
TTTTAGTAATAAAGAAGTGAATACAATGAAATATCTTCGTCTATTGGGAAGAGATTAGCAAATAAGTATAGAGCAATGAGAAAAATCAGCTTCAAGAGGAAAGGGTCAGAGACAGAAATCAATACAGAATATGAAGTTATCAGATATGTAGGGTGGTAACTTTCAATGAGCAATGTCTTAAAAGCCAAAAGCCCTGGTATTTCAGATGTAGATATGGTCAACCATATGGACCTTTGCAGAGGAATGGAGAAGCTCTATAAAGTATGCATGAGCTTCAGTTATTCTTGCAATTGTGAAAATATAATGCCATACCTAGAAATCCAATTACTGGATGTTTAGAGAGAAGGTAAAGGTGAGGTTATAGTAAAAGGAAAAGCAAATCGCTTTTCAACAGGAAGCAGTAAAGTTAATGTAAGAAAAAATAAACTCAAGAATATTTGTGTACATATTTAATTTCCATTAAGTGATAAGTATATAATGTTCATAAATAGTGATATGAATTGTTTTTAAAACATTCACTATGTGGGTAAACCTTAGATTTATCTATAACTAACATCATTAAATCTCTCAACTTTTCTTTCTTAAATTAATTTAAAATATTAGATCTAGTCTCCTTGGAGTCACTCTTTACTCCAACGTATTCTCCATAGAATCCCCACAATTATTGCCTGGAAATATCAACAGTGGATTTATTATTTAAAATGTAAAATTCTTCAGTGGCTCCAAGATGCCTATAGTATACTGCCTAGATTTTGCATGTTGAGTGTGTAGAATCTGCCTCTACATGCCTTTCTGGTATCAGATTACTAGATATTCATTTCTCCCAGTGTATAACTCAGGTAAACTATACATACCAACTGCTTCCCTTCTTCATAGAGTAAGTACTCTTTCAAATTCTTCATATGCACTCATTTCTTGATGTAATGTATGAATGCATAAATGGATGGGTGACTGACTGAATGAATGATTAGGTGCAAGAATGAATGGTGGAAAACTCAATTATTCCTTCAAACCTATTATCTATCTCATAGTTATGCTTTCTTTGTTAAAGTATTATGCTTTTATCAGATTGCTTTCCAGTTTTACAAAACAACTTGTGTGGATGTGTATGGATGCGTTGTTCTCCATGGCATGGCCAGGCTGTCTGCTCCTCTGTGTCTGACTGTGAATGCAGGAAGGTGGTGTCATTTATCAATCAATGAAGAAACATAGAGTCTCTACATGTTGACTTTGTGGCTGGGTGCATCACTAGACTAACAGTAGACATTACAGAGTTCAGAATGTCTGCTTAATCTCACCATTGGCTGTGAGATGAGAAAAGACCTGCCTTGAATGAGAACAATCTGATCAGAGTGATAAAGTAGCCCAAGTTTTAAATTACCTGGCCAGATGGAATAGATCACAATTATTTTTATTTTCCAAGGGAAGGTACATATTTATATATACCCCTTAAGAAATTTTCTTGCCCATAAAACTTCCAGTCATGAAGGTTTTGTAGACAGTATGTAGACACCCAGAAATTCAACATATCCCACAACTGTTGGAACAAATAAAATAATTCCCATGCAGCAAAGTCAGTGAATCAGCTCAAGTGTACTTCTGGATTTTAGCAAAACTAAGATGTAGAAAAAATGAATCTGCATGTCGCATTACTCTGCCTGTCATTGACAATGAGAATCCAAATAGAAAGTTTTTGGTCTCTGATAGGAATTAAGGATGGTAGAATTAATTTTTCTTGCCTTAAATTAGCCCCATACTAGATTGGGTAGAAACAATGGCCAACGCCAACCTCCTAATTCCTGCGAATGTGTCTGTAGGACTTCTAGATCATTCTTACTATTCTGAGCCCTTTCCATGAGAGGCAGGACACAAGAGAAAGGTAAAGGAATTATTCTCTGCCTCATTCAATAATATTATAGTTTTTTGGCCACGTTCTATTAAAAGTTTATGTTTATTCTAAGGTATCAGCTAAAATCATCATGTAATTTATAAGCACTGGTATGTACCTTTTGTAAAAGAAGTCCTCTAAAAAAAAGTAGAAGATAAATCCAGTACTTTTCTGAGATGTTCCATGAAGTTTACTGTTAACTTCACTATTCTTGTTTTGTCTCTGTCTCTGTGTAGGTCTCTCTCTCTCTCTCTCTCTCTCTCTCTCTCTCTCTCTCTCCCTGTCTCCCTGTTTCAAAGATCAAACACAATGCTTCATGTGTGATATGGAGGTACATTGCATTCCAAATCCTGTTTTTGTTTCTTTACTTGTTTACCATGCTATGTTGGCCATTGGCAGACAAAGAAGCTTTGCAGAAATTAAAGTCTCTTTAACATTCCTCCAAATACTACCTTTTATCAGTATTTGTCCCAATTCTTCCTATGGATAGTTTTATAATAGACCCAGGACTCCCCATGTTGAGTTGCTGGTACCTAGAACAAAAGTATAAAACATTTCCAAAGGGCACTCTTAATATTTCCCCATCAGTGATACAAGACTGAGCAAAAAATGTTTCCCATGCATTGATTAAATTTTTTAGTCATTTATTTGTGTCACATATTAACCTTCATATGACTCAATAAAAAAGGAAGTGTTTTTATGCCCATTAAACAGATGATGAAACTGATATACAGAGATGTTAAATTATTTGTCCTACAAAACTCAGGCAGCAATTAGTGGATATTGATGTGTAAGGAACATATTGAACATCGCTCATCTTAATCCTGCCTTTACATCTCTATATGATAAGTGATGATGCAGTACATGAGTATTTTGGAATTACAGGGAAGTTCTTATTGTCATATTTTGGCATTGGAAAATGTATCATTCTTAACTACAATGACAGCATTTGTGTACAGCAAGTAATTTATTTTAGGAAGTACCAGAATAAATACATCCCAAAGATGGCTGAAAAAGTTTCAAAGCATATTCCCCATGCCTATCGCCCATGGTCATGAGGCACTGAATCACTTGTGCAAAATAAAACTCATAAGATAAGGTTAAATACTTTATAGCGCTCCAAAGCAAACTGTATACTAAAACTCGTGATTCTGTGGAATGATAGAAACAATCCAGTCACAGTGCTCTTAAGGCAGTTTTGACTTCCGCAAACATAGATGCAGTCTACCATGGACAGCTCTCTTTGCTCATGTTCATCATTACATCTAAGATATACAGCAGTAAGAATAGCAGAAGACCGAGTAAATCCGACGACTTTCCGGGATCTGTATGGATCCCTGTTGTTCACGATTATCCTTGTTATCTCATGGCCTTGAACTCTTCTTCTGTGACTTTTTAACTTTCAACAGGGGGAAATCTTACTTTGATTTGCATTTCTGTCTTTTTCTAAATATAAAACAACTTCTTTTCCTTGGAGGAAAGGTGCTATTGGGTTGTAACATAGGGATCGACTAAAATTAGAAATATCATCACATTAACATCTTTTCCCAATAGTTTGGTACTTTTGACAATGTACTATTTTAGTGTATCATGGGGTTTCTCAGTGATTGTAAATTAAAGCTTTCCTATGAAGATTCAAAATGTGCCTGACAGTAAATTCTCCACTTTCTGAGAACTCCATTTTAGGGAATCTGTACTCACTGTCTTTTCTTTAACCTCAATATGTTAATTACCAAAGGAATCCTAGGAAAGAACAGATTTCACTGTAAACAAGTAGACAAGTCCCCTGTGTCAGGTGATTCATGACAGAATCCTGGGCTGTTAACTCCAACTAATGTTTTTAGAAACAGATTTTGTTTCATACCTAAGGGGACAATTTCATGTCTTTTTGTTCTCACCCTTCCTAAGACCTTGCCTCTTCAGTGCCAGCTAAATAAACTGAAGCTAGAGGCTTTCTGTTATTTCTTTTCAGTTGGATGATGCAGGAATATTTTTTGAGCATTTGTATATTTGTTCTTCTATCAACTTAAAGTCATCCATTTTACTTAAAATCAGCAACATATTCTTTGATCTTCAAACTTCTAAATTAGCATTTGGAAACATAAAATTGTTTATTGTCCTGCTTTGTGGGCTAAATAAATGTCTGTTCGCCCCATTAGTTTTAAACCCATGATTTAGGATCCTTTCAAATGTGCTAAAATTATCAAGATTTAACTCTGTGGGTACAGAAAATGATAATACAAAATGATAAGTCATGCTGAGAATTGGCCACTTGACAGAAATTTCAATTTTTAATCTGGTCTCCCAGTTTGAGTGATCTTTACTTTGTGGCAACAGATCAGAAAATATTTTCTTGTCAATAAATGTAGGCAGTTGCTACACCACAGCAGACCTGGGTGAGCCTGAAATTTAGAAGGTAATGCCAAGCCAGAAGAATAGCAGGAGAGAATATGGTTTGATTTTCTAAGCCACTGAGTGATTTGGTAATTGTAGTTTATGTTGGCAACTGATTTCAAGATGTCACAATTTAGCGCATGGCCAAGGTCAGTTATTACTTCATTATAATTATTCAGGGGCATCATTACACTATATCTGATTGAATTTCTTTGAACAGTGAAAGAATTCTAAATGTTTCTCAGTCTGCATATATTTATAGTAAAGTGACTAAAAGAAGATGCTAATTTGAATTCTTGTTATGTGCTACTTACAGTAATTCATATTAAAGTCAGAATGGCCTATCTGCATATGAAATATCTTAAGTTTGTAGGACAAATCTGTCATGCAATTAATAATTTTACCAAAATGATTTTCTAATTAAGAGAATAAACTACTTTTAGGACCTTGACAGTTATGCTCAGCCTATTAATGTAATAATTATGTTTTATTATTATTTAATATTGAATCATGAATCACTATTCCAATGATAAAATGTATTTCTTTAATAGAAAAATATTTTTGAACAAATCACATATTTCTATTTACAGAAATATCACATTGTATGAAAGCTGCATTTGACTAGATTAGTAGATTATATTGTTACTTACTTGATTCTTGTTTTAGTGTAGATAAAATGATAACTGATGATCAACATTCACATAGCTCTGCTCTGTGAAAGGAACACGGATTTTGCAGTATGTGAGTGGCTTCAGAAACATAAGTCTTCTTTTGTCTTTGTCTTAAGTGGTTCTAGGCATGTCATCCAGGGCCTCACTCATGCTAGAACAGAGCTCTACCACGGAGTGGGAGCCCCAGGCCCTACAATTACTATTTATTACACAGTGTGGAGAGTGTTCCACCAATGACTTTGATACCATGTCTAGTCACACTGACTAGCAGTGAAAGCACTCGAGCACCCGAGGGCACACTGAGGCGGAGAGCCTGCCCTCGAGTTCCCCTTTCCAGGCCACACAATGAGTGTCCCTCCACTCTGCTGTCTGACCCTGGCCCATCCCTCTGGAAATGCAGTCTCTAGAAATACTCCTTTTCCATTGCCACTTTGAAAAGGCCATTCTATTTAAATGTGGCAAATATTAAGTCTTTAAATTTATAAATTAGTAGTAAATTAATTATTAGTCTGTTTTTCTGAATAAAAACTGCCTTTTCAGTCAGTCCTGATAGTTTAGGAGTCTGCTACTTACTACTTTTATGAATCTAGATAGCTTTTGTATAAATTATAATCTTCAAAACTGAATTTCTTTAATATGTCCAATAGGAGGTATAGAACTTCTAAACTACACTAAATAATTTTTAAATAAATATTGTGATATAGCTAGAGACAGAAAGTGGGAGAATAATTAAAATATCAAAACACTGAAATTTGGTCTATCTGAATTTGATGCTCACCTCCTGAACAACTGGAATGTACCTATGGGTCAGTTGTAACAATTCTCATTTTGTTAATGTTTTAATTTTGCATTCTTGCTTCTCATGTATTAATTCTACTTTAGTTTAAATAGTGAAGTTTTGAAAACTGTTATTCTAAAAACTTAGATTTACCAAAATCATTAAAGCAGTTGTAGAATATCCCCCCAAATAAGGACTATTTCAGATACAACTGCACTGTTTATTTATCATATGAACTGTCTTGGAAATTGGATATCTTACACATTGCATGTTATAAATCCCAGTTAAGCCAAATATAGCATTTATTTTATCAGAGTAGCTTATGTTCCAACCATTCTGAGAAAACATGAATTTTAATATTGTGTAAATTCAAAACAGTGATATTCTATATTTAAACATATACATGTGTATGTGTGTAGATGTATTATATATTTATGTGGTATGTGTGTGAGTATGTATATAAATGGATATATGTGTGTATATATAAATATACATATTATACATATATAGAATATATGTATAATTAAAATGTCCCAAATCTCTTATGATTGAAGTTGGTGGAGACAGAGCTAAAAGGGGAACTCTGGATTTTTACTGGGTTTTCAGATATTTACGTCATGACTAATATGCCTCAGTTCCCTAACAGTATGCTCCAGAGCCCCATGTTCAGATAGTATTGCCTTTTTACATTTTTTTAGTACATGTTTGTAGAACACACATTTCTCAGTCATCCTTGGAAGTGGGTACATGTACATAATAAGACTTGCTTCTTTTCCAATCCCTCTCCTTATTCCTCTCCCCATCCTCTAATTTCCTTTCATTTTGATTGATATTATTAATCTGATATCATACTTATGGCAATAATACATTGAGCTTATTAGGTTGCTGTAGGTGGCACATCTTTATTCTAGTAATACCCCTTCCGCTCACCTTCATGACTTGCTCTTCATCTCTAGGGCCCCTTCCCACCTGTGAGAGATCCATCCCCTGCCTGTGTCTGTCCATCCTGTATTTGCCTCTTTGGAGTTCTTGTTGGCTATAAAGAAGTACTGCCTTTTAGTTACATTCTTGTGGGCTAGGTTGCTTTGTGTTTCCTTTTTCTGACTGGTTAGTCTGTCCTTCTTCTTCTCCCTTTCTGCTCGGAATGAAACATCCCTGGAAGTACTATCATTCCCAAGGTATTTCTCAGTGAAAACATCTCCACAAAGCCTGGTAGCAGTCTTTGTTTCATGTGTAATATATGAGTCACGCACACTCCGCTGCATACATGTAACACTCATATATCCATAGCTGTCTTCAAAATTTGACACTGCTGGTTTGCCAAATGGCATGCAAGTTTTTATAGTAATAGTTGAATTTATCCTTTGGGATCTTGAAAAACAGTATTTTTACCACCAAAATTTCCTTGTGGGGAAAATAGCGAGTACAGAAGTTTCAGATCACTTCATTTATCCAACTCTATGCAAAGTTCCTTCTTTACCACAGCTCTTGTGGCTCAGTGTCATCAGTTGGAGTGAAAATATGGCTTGAACAGATTGAGACTCTTGCTTCTTGACCACAGACACTGAGGGAGATCTGCAGATGCTTCTGCGTGTGGCTCCTCCTCGCTCACTGATAGATAAACAATCACTATCTCCTCTGACCACCGACAACTCCTTTCACTCCGGTTCAGTCAGTACGGCTCTGCAAGCATCCTGACACATATGTCCTAGCACCAGGGTCCCCTTGAGAAAATGCCCTGGACTCCAGTGGGACCTGACACCCTGCAATTTTGTCAATCAGAGAGCATATCAATTTGCAGAAGCCCTGAATAGGGGGCAGTTTGGACCATATGTGCCTAAGTGTAGCCCTTACCGGCATCCTCCTCAGTGATTGTCAGAACTGTTATCAAATATTTCCTGAATACTGTCAGGCATTAGGAAGCACTGACCCACAGAGTGAGCTCTTAATTGGAGGAGAATATATAGATTTATTCTCACATTTTCTTCTGCTTTAGTATTCAATTTAATACCAATCAGTTATCTTGAAGGAAGAACATGATTTTGGAAAACAAAAATTTGATTTATATCTCATTTTAGCCTCACTTGTGTGTTTGCTTTGAGTTAATTTCTTCTCATGTTCCACAGAAAAGCAACTCAGAAGAAGTACAAATATTGAAAACAGCTTACCTATGTACTTTAGAGTGGTTGTATATTTTATTTCCTGAAGTTAATAGTAATCAAAGCAGGAAACACCACTTGACATTGGAATCTTATTTGGAATCTGTTAATACAAGATATATTTCAAATAAGTTAAATATTTGCATATATTCAAAGTAAGTTTCCAAGAGAAGACAAAGCTAAATTTTTCTGAAATGGAAACTGCGATCATTAGCATTCCATGTCTACACTGGTTTCTAGTTCTCAGATATTGAAGGTAACAATACTGATGAAATATAAAGGAATAGCTCTGTTAATGTGTTACAGTATCACAATTTCAACAATTACGATGATGACAAGAATTATAACTTTAAAGCTGGTGGTGATTTCTAGAAAGTACTTATGACCATGCTGGTTATATATTTTCATGCAGTTACTTAAATTCAGATTATAGTATATACTTTTTAAAAATTCACAGAATTATTTTCTAATTCTCTTTTTTGCAAATTCAGATACAGAGGAGAGCAGATGCTATTCACTGAACTTGTATTTGCAGAGAATCTATACACCATTTAGTGAGACTTTGAAGAGTATTGCTTTCTATAGGGATCAAGACCATAGCTGTCTATGAGCTGACTAAGAGCTGTTTACATCTAATGGGATACTACAGGAAAGTGTTCAGGCCATCAAATATCTTGTGTTCAGATATTACTGAGGGTGTATATCAAAGAAAAGGAAAAAGCACAAGTAGGGGGTCAGAGAAAAGCAGAGACTTCCTAGAAGAAATAGGCCATGACTTGAAGCGAGAGTAGAAATGAGTCAAGTTCCAAGATAGGGTGTTGAGGAAGAATACAGTGGGGCAGGGTAATAGTGGTGAGGTGGGAGACCTCATCACTACCAAGGTGATACAGAGGAAGCTGGAGAATGCAGAGAAGAGGGTTCTGAGAACCGTATGAATGAGGCTGCATTTACTTCAACTTACAGAAAATGGGTGCATTGAAATAAAAGTGATTCTTTCAACAAGATTGAGAATTATCACTCAAACTGCAGTGCAGGGATTATGTCAAAGGAAAACATAATGAAGTGAAGCCAGTGTATAGGAGACTGTAGTCAGCTAAACTAGCAACCGCAGTGCCCAAATTAGGTAAAGCGTCAGAGCGTATGGAATAAAACATATTGAAGACTTTTAGAACTTGGTTGAATGTGTAAAATAGTATTAAAAGAGAAAAGGTGAAGATAATTTCCTTCAAGAAGTTATGCTATATTAAACATTTTGATGTCAAAAAGAAAACAGTTATGTGTATAGGGGGCAGGGGGCTGTAAAGTAGACAGGGGAATGGGAGAAATGAGAATCAAGATGTGTCATGTACAAGTACAAATGCTCAATGTTTAGTGCGACCATAATGTATGTATAAAATATATCAGTGGAGTAAGGGAAAGAAGAAGTGATGCCATATTAAATGATGTGGACTGTGAAGGAGAAAAAACAAAGCAGGAAAGAAGATGGAGGATGTGAACAGCGGTAAGGAGGGACATTGCAATTTTTCTTGTAGTGGCCAAGAATATTTTCCCGGAGAGTGAGACCTGAGGGAGGTTTCAGGGATGGATAGGGGAGGGCCAAATAGGGAAGAGAAGGAGACAGTAAGTAGCAAGGCACTGAGTATCACTTCAAGTAGCCAAATTTGCGTACTATTTATGAACTCTTCATGCCAGGATTTTAAAAATGTTTTCTTATGTTATCTTCTATGTGTTTTATTATTTTGTCTTAAGCATCAGGTCCATAGATTACTTGACTTTTGTATACAGTATAAGGGAGGAAACAGAGTTTATCATCCTGAACAAACTTGTGGTCTAGGTCTACTGACTGAAGTTTGAGAGTGTCTGTTGCTCTGCAATGTGAATTTTATTCTAAATAAAGCATCTGAATATGTAAAAATTTCTTTTATGAGTTCCCTATTCAGTTCCATCGGTCCATTTATCTGGTTGGGCTAAATTCATACTGCTTTAGTTAATGTGATGTTAGCAAATCATAATCACCAATAGAACATCTTTTTCTACTTTGTCATTTCTTAAGAACAAGGATATTGTTAGAACTGGCATTTCCTTTAGGGGACTCACATTGCCAAGGGAGACCCCTGAGTTGGAGAAAGGATATATTAGTGTTCATATGAATTAATATGGTAGCTCACAAGTGATTTTTATCCATAAAGTGTTGTAATGACCCCAAAACCCTTATAAATCAAATCTTAAAGGCAGCACACTACAAAATGATTAAGAAGATAAAGTTATGTTTTAAAGAGTACAGTTAAATGATATATATCCATTTATATACTGATCAAAACACATACACACAGACAAACACAGACACACACAGACACACACACACAGACACACACACACAGACACACACACACACACATATATATATATATATATATATATATATATATATATATATATATATATTTATATGATATGGTAGACAGAGTGACAGGCAAAGAGCACACAGGATATCAGAAGAAGGTGAAAGATACAGATCTAGACATAAACTGACATCATGAGTGACAAGAAATGAGAATTAACAGAATCCAATTGTACCACTCAAATACCACAGTGGTTATATTCTAAAAGTCTTCTAATACTTACCACTAACAAAATTGTGAAAAAATGAGAGTTTTTACTCAGGAATAAAATAGGGCCAAAACTTTTTGAAAGATATGTTAACATTTAAAGCTAGTGATTAAGAGAATTCTAGTTTACAATCAAAATGTAAGAAAAAATATGTGTATATGTATACAAATAGTGCTCAAGAAAGAGCAAGCTTGTCTATACTTCTTAGGGGATGACTGTGTAAGATTGGGAATGTATCTGCCAGACAATTTGGAGGGTAGTGAAACTGGCATTTAATGTGTTGAACCCAAGATATTGCTAAACATCCTATAATATGTGTGGTAGCTTCCTAGTAGTAATGAAGAATTCATTCCAAAATATTAATAGTTCTGAAGTTGGTATATCCTCAATATATGTAATATATGAAATTAAAAGCATTCATAATATCAGTCAAAAAATGAAACAAAAGCAATCAGTGGTCAGACCAGGTAAAGATTACTTGTTCTGTCCTCATATTATAAAATTGTACCATAACATACTTAAAACTTTTAATCAACATGTTAAATGTAGAGTCATACAAATTTTGAGAAATATTATTAAAATTTTTGTGCACCCTTTATCCAACTTCATTTTACTCTTATAAATGTATTATCGGGTCAAATAGGACCTCTAAGCCTAGTTTGAGGTACTGTTTAACCTTGATATTCCCCTGCTAGGTATGTACATGAAAGAATTAAAAGCATCATATCACAGTGACATATGTGCACCCCTATTTATAACAGCTCAGTTTGTGATAGCTAAATCTTGGAAATAACCCAAGCGCCCATCAACTGGAGACTAGATAAAGAAGATGGGAGTCTTTTGTTAAATAGAGTATTACCCAGCCATAAAGAATGGTAAGTTTGAGCTATTTATACTTAAATGCATGAACCTTAAGGACATACTCATAAGTGAAATAAACAGAATTCACAGATGTGTAAATACCATATCATTTCTCTAGTACAAGAAACTGAAAGTATAAATGAGGTCCAGAATACATGGTAGGTATTGTGAAATAGGAAGAAAGTATTCAAAAGGAAAAGGAAAAGGGTTCAAGGTAAGTAATGAAGAGAAAGAAAAAAATTGATGGCAAAAAAAAAAATGGAAACAAGGGAAATGAGGTCATAGGGAGGGCAGAGGAATGAAGAAAAATTAATTCTCAATGTTGAATGTGATCATGACGTACATCTATAATATACCAATAAACTTAATAAAGGAAAAATAAATAAATAACAATGTAATATACAGTAACACAACCAGTAAATTAGCATCAGTTTACTACAACTATCTTTATTCCTTTTTCTACAATTTTATATTCCTGTTTCTACAATTTTATATGAACCTATGCGTATATGTATTTGTGTATAGGTAACCTCACCACAAATGTAGGTAACTGTAAACATCATGGTTTTAAATATTCAGAACAATGCCATTACCTTGAGGGTCTTTTCTATTTCCTTTTAAAAATGCCCCACATCATGGGCTGGGGAGTTATCTCAGTGATTCCAGCACCTGTCTTGCAAGTGCAAGGCCCCAGGTACAATTCCCCTGCAACCACATACAATGCGGGGCATGGAGACTCACACCCAGCAGCAACCAGTACCATGTACCACAGTGCCAGGTGTGGTGGTTTATGCCTGTAATCCCAGAACTCAGGAGGCAGAGGCAGGAGGATTGCTGTGATATGAGTTTGAGACTGAGCTCAGGGCCAGCCTGAACTACAAAGCATGACCCTATTTCAAAAAAAAAAAAAATGCCCCACATCCATCTTCTTCCTTCCACCCCCTCTATTCATATCCTCTGACCACCAGTAATATGTTCTGTATCTTTATCATCTTGTCATTCAAGAATATTTTGAAATAGAGGAATATAAAGTGCAACATTTAAAGATGAGTGTTCTTTGCTTAGCTTAATCACCTTGGAACTGATTCAGATGGCTGCATTTCTCAATAATTTGAGTGCGGTATGATATTGCTTACCTGTAATATACTCCCAAAACTACCTTACAGATTTGGTGTAAGAGCTAGGTCTTACACAGTGAAAGAGCTAGGTCTAGCTTTAGTCTTTGGCAAGTTAAAGCCCAGTTTTTCCAGAACCATTTGTTAAAGAGGCTGTCTTTCCTCCATTGAGGGTTTTTAGCTCCTTTGTCAAAGATGAGGTGGCTCAGTGTATCTGGAGTAGTTTCTGGATCTTCTAGTCTGCTCCATTGATCCCAACTCCATTGATCCCTGCTCCATTGATCTTACCAGGCACACAGGGTAGCTGAGGCAAGAAGATCCCCAAAGTTCAAATCCAGCTTTGAAAACTTACTTAGAAAGAACATAATTCAGCATAGAAGAAAATGTGATATTTATTCACAGTGGAAAACTCCCCATTGTACAGAAGGACAAAGTGCAGACATTTGTAGCTAAATGGACACACCTTAAGATCAAGATAAAGACTTTATATGAAGTTCGTTCAATTAGTCCGGTGAGTGATGGCAATGATTTGCATGGCATGTGTAACAGTGGAAATTGTGAGATGTGGTTGAGTTTAGTGTAGCCTTTGGAAGTAGAATCAAGAGGAATTTCCTTACACAAAAATTAACATGACAAGACTGATGGTGATTTGTACCAGTTGGAGAAACTCTGGGGATTAGCAACTTTCAGTAGAGCTTCATTAATTTCACCAAGTTGTCTTCATTATTGAAACATTCTCCTCTCTACACTAAAAGGCAAACTTCTATTAATTTCCTCGACTTTGTGAATGAGTTTCAAAATGTTCCATTAGCTCTTTCTCTACTCACTCTAATACACTCAAGGTCCATCTTAGACATTCATCTTTCTCTCCTTCTAAATGAACTCCCAAGAGTTAATCTATGCCCCTTATGAAGCTTTAGCTACAGACAGAAAGTTTCAGACTCCATCAAAGCACTGAATTATGCATTTCTGTGTTTAATAAGCATTTTAAGTTTAGTGAAGCTGATTTAATATTTAGGTCTCTTATCCACTTTGATTTTAGCTGGTGAAAGAGCTAGGTCTAGCTTTAGTCTTTGGCAAGTTAAAGCCCAGTTTTTCCAGAACCAATTGTTAAAGAGGCTATCTTTTCTCCACTGAGGGTTTTTGGCTCCTTTGCCAAAGATGAGGTGGCTCAGGGTATCTGGAGTAGTTTCTGGATCTTCTAGTCTACTCCGTTGATCCTCAGGTCTGTTACTTTGCCAGTACCATTCAGTATTTATCATGGTGGCTTTACAGTATAGTTTCAGGTTCAGAGTTGTAATATCCCCCACCATGTCCCTGTTGCTTAGAATTGCTTTGGCTATTCTAGGTCTTTTGTGGTTCCAGATGAAAGTTTGGATTTTCTTCTCTAGATGTATGAAATATGCTGTCGGGATATCAATTGGGATTGTACTGAGTCTGTATAGTAGTTTTGGGAGTATAGCCATTTTGACAATATTGGTTCTTCCTACCCAGGAGCAAAGTATGTCTTTCCTTTTTTTTTTTTTTTTTTTTTTTTTTTTTTTTTTTTTTTTTTTTTTTTTTTTTTTTTTTTAGGTTTTTTGAGACAGGGTCTCACTTTGTGGTTCAGGCTGGCCCTGAGCTCAGCCTCCAACTCACATCACAATCCTCCTGCCTCTGCCTCCTGAGTGCTGGGATTACAGGCGTGAGCCACCACGCCCAGCACTGTGGTATGTGGTGCTGGTTGCTGCTGGGTGTGGGTCTCCACACCCAGTATTGTTATGTGGTTATCAGGGAATCGAACCCAGGCCCTTGTGCTTGCAAGACAGGCGCCGGAACCACTGAGCTAACTCCCCGGCCCAATGTCTTTCCATTTTTTGATATCATCTTCTATCTCCTTTTTCAGAGTGCTATAGTTTTCAGAGTACAGGTATTTTACCTCCTTTGTTAGGACGATTCCTAGATATTTTATTTTTTTGGTGCTATTGTGAAAGGGACTGACTCCCCAATTTCTATCTCAGTGGGTCTACTATTTGTGTATACAAAGGCTACTGATTTTTTAAACTTTGACCTTCTATCCAGCTATACTACTAAATTTGGCAATTAGGTCCAGCAGTTTTTAATTGAGTTTTTCAGATCCTCTAGATAGAGTATCACGTCATCAGCGAATAATAATTCGACTTCTTCTTTTCCTATCATTATTCCTTTTATTTCTTTCTCTTGCCTAATTGCTATGGCTAATATTTCCAGAACTATATTGAACAGAAGTGGTGAGAGAGGACATGTCTTGTTCCTGATGTTAGTGTGAAAGGTTTCAATTTTTGACCATTTAGTATGATGCTGGCTGATGGTTTACCATAGATAACTTTAGTTTGAGATACAGACCATCTATTCCAATCTTCTGAAGGGTTTTGAACATAAGTGGGTGTTGTATTTTGTCAAACGCTTTTTCTGCATCAATTGAGATGACCATATGATTGTTGTCCTTGAGTCTGTTAATACAGTGTAAACATTTATTGATTTATATATGTTGAACCATCCTTGTATCCCTGGGATGAATCCAACTTGGTCAGGGTATATAATCTTTTTGATAATTCTCTGTATTCTGTTTTCCAGTATCTTATTGAGGATTTTTGCATCAATGTTCATTGGGGATATTGGCCTATAGTTCTCTTTTTTGGTTGGGTCTTTCTCTGCTTTTGGAATCAGGGTAATGATTGCTTCCAAGAATGAATTTTGGAGTACTGCTTCCCTTTCAGTTTCATTAAAGAGTTTAAGAAGTAGAGGCACTAATTCTTTTTTAAAAATTTTATAGAATTGAGCAGTAAAACCATCAGGACCAGGGCTTTTCTCTGTTGGCAGGTTTTAATTACATTTTCAGTTTCACAGATTGTTATTGGGGTATTTAACATTTCTATATCTTCTTTATTCAGCTTTGGAAGTTCATATGTGTCTAAAAAATCTCTCCATTTCTTCTACATTTTCCATTTTATTGAAGAATAAATTTTCAAAATAGGTTTTTATTATCCTCTGAATTTCCTCTGGGTCAGTAGTAATTTCTCCGTTCTCATTCCTAATAGCATAGATATGAGCCTTTTCCTTCCTTTGCTTAATAAGGTTTACTAAGGGTTTTTCAGTTAAACTTACACTCTGAATTTTCTGCAAAACAGGTTAGGTAAAACTCTTGAAGACATTGGCTTAGAGAAAGACTTCTTGAACAAAACCTCTCTAGCACAGGAACTGGTAGAAGAAATCAGCAAATGGGACCTCATTTTTTAAAAAAAGCTTCTGTACAGCAAAGGAAACCACCAACAGAGCAAAAAGACAACCAACAATGTGGGAAAAAATCTTTACCAGCTGTTCCTCAGACAAAGGATTACTATCTAGAATATATAAAAGCTTTAAAAAATCAGCCCACCCAAATTTAAAGACCCAATTCAAAAATGGGCATCTGAATGAATAGATAGTTTTCAGAGCCAAAATTAGAGCATCTAAGAAGTATGTGAAGAAATGTCAACATCATTAGTCATTCGAGAGATGCAGATGAAAATAACACTGAGATTTCATCTGACTCCACAAACAATGGCTGCCATTTCAGAATTAGGCAGCAACAAATGTTGGTGAGGCTGTGGAGAAGAAGGAACCATTCTCCACCATTGGTGTGAATATAGACTCGTACAACCCCTGTGGAGATCAGTTTGGAGATTCCTCAAAAAGCTAGGATTGATGGTCCCATTTGACCCGGCCATTGCCCTGCTAGGTATATACACACAAGAATTAAAAGACTCATATCACAGTGACATATGTGCACCCATGTTTATAGCAGCCCAACTTGTGATTGCTACATCTTGGAAACAACCCAAGTGTCCATCAACTGGAGACTGGATAAAAAAGCTGTGGTTCTTCTACAGAATGGAGTACTACTCTGCCATAAAAAATGATAAGTTTGAATCATTTCTACTTAAATGGACATACCTTGCGGATATCCTCATAAGTGAAATAAATAGGTCACAGATAGGTACATATCG
>PVIR01004916.1:48560-75648 GCA_004026965.1 Petromus typicus
AAAAAAAAAAAAGCTAGGATTGGTGGTCCCATTTGAGCCAGCCATAGCTCTGCTACATATATACACAAAAGAATTAAAGGACTCATATCACAGTGACATAGGTGTACTCATATTTGTAGCAGCTAAGTTTGTGGTTGCTAAATCTTGGAAACAACCCAAATGTCTATCAACTGGAAACTGGGTAAAAAAGCTGTGGTTCTTCTACAGAATGGAGTGTTAGTCTGCCATACAAAATGATAAATTTGAATCATTTATACTTAAATGGACATACTTTGAGGACATCCTCATAAGTGAGATAAATAGGTCACAGAAGTGTAAATATCATATGTTTTCTCTGGTATGAGAAAATGAAAATGTAAATGTGTTCTAGAATGTATGTTACATATTGTGAAATAGAAAATACTCAAAGCGAAAGAGGGTGAAGGGGGAAAATAGTGAGATTATAACAAAAAAGAAAGGACCCAAAGTTTATGTATATAGGTGGTGTTGGTGGTAGGGTGGGTAGGGCTATGGGAAAAAATGAGAATGAAGTTGTGTCATATACTGGTACAAATTCTCCCTGTTGAGTGCATCATGATGTGTATATGTAATGTACCAACAGAGATTTCATTAAACAAACAAAGTTTAGTGAACCTGAGATGAATCTATCCCCTCTTTCCCAAACATGCTCTAGATCTCTATTTCCTCAACAAGAAATCTTTTCATTTTTTCCAGGTTAAAACCTGGTAGATGACTAATTTCTCATCTCATGCATCCAAACAAATCTTACTCATTTAAATGTCAAAATTGTCTGTAATTCATCTTCATCTCACTTGCTGCCATGTTATCAGGATTTTATTAGTTTATGTTCTCAGATTTGATCATTGTATCTCATATATGTGCATGAATTTGTCTGTACCTCATAAATATGTGCAGTTCTATTTATAACATACAAAAAGATTTAACTGTCTTTATTGTAGTCATATTACTTCCTCCTTCCTTCTTATTGCCCCCAGTTAAACAGTATCTTAATGATCAGCCAGAATTGTCCATTTAGAATATGTCAAAGAGACAAAGTATGCAAGAGGAACAATAATTACAAGAAACCAAGATACAGTTTATATGCATCATGTGGCACAAACATATGAAAATATAAATCCAAGTCTGGGGATTTGGCTCTGTGGTTCCAGCACCTGCTTTGCAAGTACAAGGGCTCAGGTTCAAATCCCAGTAACCACATACAACAATGCCTGAGTGGTCACTTATGCCCACCAGCAACCAGTACCACATATCACAGTGCTGGGTGCAGTGTCTCACACCTATAATCCCAGCACTTGGGAGGCAGAGGCTGCAGGATTGCTGTGAGTTCAAGGCTGAGTTCAGGGTCAGCCTGAAGGACAAAAGCGAGACCTTGCCTCAAAAATAAATAAATATACCATGTTTAGAGCAGCTCAGTTTGTGACTGCTAAGTCTTGGAAACAACCCACATGTCCATCAAATTGAGACTGGATAAAGAAGATGTGGTTCTTTTATATAATGGAGTACTACTCTGCTATTAAAATTATAAGACTGAATCATTCCTACTCAAATGGATGTACCTTGAGGACATCCTTATAAGCGAAATTAACAGGCCACAGATGTGTAAATATCATATCTTTTCTTTAGTATGAGAATATGAAGTTGTAAATGAGTTGTAGTATGTATAGTTGATATTGCGAAGTAGAAAATATTTAAAAGGAAAGAGTGTAAGGGTAATTAACGAGGAGAAAATGAATGTGGTAATAATAAAGAAAAAAGGAAACAAAGATTGTGTATATAGAAGGCAAGGGGATGCAGGGTGAGGGGAAAGGAAAAAGAAAGAGAATCCTGTCATGTCACATTCTGGTACAAACTCTTAATGTTGAACGCGATTAACATGTGTATTCATAATGTACCAATAAAGATAATTTAAAAATAAATAAATAAATAAATCTATAGCATAGCATGCATGTGTGTATGATTGCTAAGTTCAATCTCCAGCATTATATGTTATGTGTAAGATGTATTAACAATCACCATCATAAATAAACAACGGAAGGGCAATAACAGTAAATTGCTTACCACTAACTCATAAATATAAAGGTAGTGCTGGGCTTGTAAAATGATCATCTTGTAAACATCTTTGTAAATACTGACTCAGCCAGGAAACATCACTTGGCACTAGATTTAAAGGAGGTGGATTTTGATGTAGAAATGCATAGTCTTAACACGTGTTCCCACAGTTTGTAGTAATGAGGGAAAACATAGTAACTATAAGGTTGGAGAAATTAGACCGACCATGTTGTGTAGAGTAAATGCCTGTCACATACCTCCAGGTGTGATAACTTGGGAAGACCACAGCGTCATTGACACAACAATTCATCTGGGAACGAATAACCTGAAATGAACCATGGAGAATTACCAGGTGACTCAAAATGAAGGAACAATGTACTAAAAAGTGATATTATGCATTTCAGTAATTTTAGCATCAACACTGACTGCAAAAGTAGAGCTACTGAGTGTCTTAAAATAAAGAGTAAAATATGAAACCTAAATGCACAATATTAACTTATATTGGAGCAAAAATGTTATAAAGGATGTTATTAAGTAAACTGACTAAAACAGAATAGTAACAAAGATTAAGAAATGTATTACTTTCCAATACTATATTTACCTGAGTGGTAACTGTCCTATAATTTTATAAAATAGAAACCATCATTTTAGCCAATAGACAATATACAATTGACATGTGAGAAAGGGGTTAATGTCTAGAATACATAAGGAAAATTCTGTATCCAAAGGGAAATAACCTGATGGTAAAGTTAGCAATAGATCTAAACAGACCTTTCCAAGAAGTACAGGCAAATTGCCAACAGGTATGTGAAAAAATGCTCCAAAAGTCTAATCATCGAGGAAATGAAATTAAAGCCATAATGAGATATTATGTAATTTAAGTTAGAAGGGATTCAATTAAAAAAAGAAAATGCTGGCAAGAACATAGTGAAAAGACATGCTTGGTAAGGATGCCATTGTGGAAAACAGTAGAGTTTCTTCAAAAAATTAAAAGAAGAACTACCATGTGCTTCATAAAGCTCACTTGTGGTTACCTAAACAAAGAAAATGGAGTCAGTAGGTGGAGAGACAACTTCCCTTTCATATCCACTCTGGCATCATCCACAATACCCAAGGAATGGAAAGAATCTGAATATCTACCAACTGGCAGATGAAAAACAAGGCACATGTAAACAATGAAGTGCTGGTGAAGTAGTTATTGTTAGCAGATGGGCCTTGGTCAAAAGAAGGGGATTACTAGGAGCATGCATCTCCCTTTCTGGTTCCTTTCTTTTCTCTCTGATTTCTGGCAGCTATGTGATGTCAGGAATTGCAGATGCCCTTCAGAATCAATTACAAGAATTATTGGTGGACATCTGCCCCACCCTGAAGGATTTTAAACTGCAAGGATTAGTGCACTAGGATTATTGGTTTTAAGATTTACTGACTTGGATTTAAATATGTCTGCCCTGCCCTAGGGGATCTTCAACTACAGGAATTATTGCAGATACCTGCCCTACTTTAAGCATGCTAGGATTTTGGGTGTGAAGGATTGATTTGGAATAAAGGTGCAGCGAGGGTGAGTTTAGGGTTTAGGGCCTACTGCTGCTGCTTGAAGAAGTAAGAGTGGAGCCCAGGCTCAGCCTTTTTCGCAAGGTTCCAATTTATTTTATTTGTTGATCCTTTTGCTATGAGACTCATGGGGGACTGGAGCCTGCCACCAGGGTTCCTACTGTGTCCTCTTTCTTTGTCTCTTACAATGGATTGGGCATATTTCCTCTGCCTAGTTCCTCCCACCACGCTATTTCTGCCACAGAGCCAGCTGACCAGTGACTGAAAATTCATCTCCTCTCTTAAGTTCTGGGATTGGATATTCTGTCCCAGCCCTAAATCTGGATATTAGTCAAAACAACCACAAAGCATCATGCAGGGCCCTGAGCAGTCTTTGAGCACACCTGGTCATATTATGACCCAATTGACCAAGAGCCTTCAAGAAGACAAGGTATTTAAACACAGGCGCAATTTTCATAAACCTTAAAATAAAGTTTATCCTTCTAGGAATAGGCTTAAACTTCCTTTATAAAAGAAACATCAGATAATTAACTCAATTGCAGAACACAAAGAGAAAATAAGAAACAACCCTCCAAGTCTTGACCTCTTTTAAGCTCCTGGTATGGCTTCTTCAAAGTCATGTCTGAATCAATAGTTATTTTAAGCAAGATATACATTTTAACTATCAATCATTACAAGAATTAACACCAACTGCTAAATTATGAAGTATGACTACAGATGTTACATATAGATGCACCGAAATACTGAAATATACAATGGCCTTTATAAGGAATGTAATAGAAACTGTCAAGTCTAGAAGTTCAAACAATAGAGGAAGGAAAGAAGTTGGATAAAAGGAAAAAAGAAAAAAGGCAGGAAGGAATAAAGAAAGGAAGGAGTAGGGACTTGCAAAGATGCAAAGATATTTAGGATACATAAATGAGATTAGGAAATCAAACAATTTATGATCCTTACTAATTTTGAAAGTTGAAAAACATTAACATGTTCCTTGGCACTAAACGGTTTGCAAATCTATGTGACCTTGCTTGACTCCATTTTTAGTCAGCGTAATTTTGGCTTCCATTCAGACATGGTTAACAGTCAATTTCATCTGTCCTCTATGTCCAATCCTAGCATTTCTGTTTAGTTCCTTGATGGAGATTCTACTTGAAATAGCCTGAACGATTATGGTAAAGAAAGAGCTTCCCCGAATGGTTTGAGGTACCTTTGTCAAATCACACAGTCACCATCCAAAGCTTTGTTTTCATTTCAGTTATTTGCAGCATGTGGCTTTCTTTCCACAGCTTTCTTCAATATTCTAATGACTCTTCTCACCAGAAATTACTTTGGTTAATATCATTCTGTCTGCTATGATTTCTTTTGCTGATCACTGCCCTTTTCGATGAAGAAAAAAAAAAAAGTAAGTTCTGGATTTCTTAGGCAGGCTGAGTTTGAGGGCAATGTGTGCATTCCAACTTTACTGAAGTCTTTACATATGTTCACAAAAACCTGGAGGACTGCTTTGTAGCTCTCAGGCCCACTGTCTCGCTCCATTCCTCAACCTCTGATCCCTGAAGCTGTTGTCTTGGCTTTTAGACTAGCAGGCCCTTAGCTTGACTTAGTCAATGGCAGGTGAAGGGAAGAGATGGAAAGCGGGGAAGGGAAATGCCTGGAATACTGTTTTCTTATGCAGGCTCACTGGTGATAGCTGGTCTTTTCTGTCATTCCCCTGTCCCAGGACAAGCCTGCCATGTTTGTGTCATCCACAGCTACCCTCGCTCCAACTTTAACATCTGTTTCTCTTGTCTTCAGTGTAAAGATGCTAGTGAATTTTCATGGTGTTAATGGATAGATTAATATTGTTGCTACTTGTTATTTTTCTCAGCTCTTCCATCGTTAATTCCCTATAATAAATTGCTTTGCGGTAAACTCATGCAGTGGAAAACAATGAGGTACTAATTGAACAATTATTACTTCTCAACTAACCATAAACAAGGTGATTTATTACTGGAAATTATAGGAAATGAATTTATGAAAGCAATTGAATCACCAGTATAAGGGATAACTGCTTATTTAAGATAAAATCCATTGCCTGGAAAAAATTTTACAAGACTTTCCTAACAATGAGATTTCAAATGCAAAAGAGATTAATTGGACTGCACCTTTCCAAATATTAAGTATTTATTGGTTACTTGAGATATTTAATACTTGTTAGACTAAAATTGAGAGCTCCATAAGACAACCTGATATGTTAAATAAAAACACATTTGCTTTTTCTCAGTATAATGTTAGCTTTTTGATTCTAAGCATTTTCTTTTGATTGTTTTCATCCTGGGAAGAAAGCTTCAATTTAATTGATATAAAATATATATAATGACAATGAATTATAATTCATCTGTAATTAGATGTGATAACTAAGGGATAAGAAATAAAACAGGCATACAATACTAAAAATGTGTATGCCTAATTAGATCAAATTTTTTATAAATAAAATATGAATCAAATTCTACTAATAGGCTTCTTTGTTTGTAACTATTATTTTGCTAATTTGGCTCTAGATTATTATTACATCACAAAAACTTCATTATTTACATTTTAAAGTATTATAATACTCTTAGGTGTTAATAAAAATCCTATTAAAGTAATTCAATATTTTTAATAAACTGAGTTTTGGTACATTGGTACATTTCAGGAATACATTAAGATCACATTCCTCAATGGCAACTTGCACCTGTATATAATATATCTTGATTCTCATTTTTTTCCCATTTCCCTGCCCTCTTTCTAACCTTCCAATCCACCTATCATAAACTTTGTTTCAATTTTTTTTTTCTTTTTAACCATCAAATTTTTTAATTCCCACCATGGATTTCCCCTCCCTCCACTCAGTAACCATTTCCCTTTGAACATTTTCTTCCTCTTTCACAATACAAACCCATACATTGAAGTCCAAAATATTTTAATATTTTATATCTTCATGTTTCTGGGAAGGCTTATTTTCACTTCCATATATGTGTGTTTCCTGTAGAATCATAGATATCTCTGACAACCTTTTTGTCAGCACTTGTGAATAAATCTTACACCACCACATTTCTATGGACACACAGTCATATTCAGGAAAAAATGCTTCAGAAAACTTCCTTTTCCTTGCTCTTTCACATGAAAAAGATAATATTCAAACACATCAGAGTAAACTCAATGCATAATAGAAAATATGTCTGATTATTTTGTATAACTCTTTCTTGGCCATGTGTTGTATGTGTTGTAGAAAAAGAAAATGGTGCAAAGAAACAAAATATTGCTACATAAAAATGGGCCTCATCAAAATACGTTGCTGCAAACTTCCAGCTTTCCACTACTATCTGAAATTCTCCAAAAATGCCAAAAGGCCTTTAAATGTCTCAGTGTCCAAACAGTGATCTTTGTGTGAACTGGTTTTACTTAAACGTGATCTCGCATAAGACCTGGAAACAGTATGTTTTCTTAAGCTGCCTCCACACTTGTAAGTGATAGATTATAGGAACTGACACAGCTTTGCTCAGAAGTCATCCCAGTCAACTTTGTCTTTTACAAACTACATAATGGATAAAATAAAACTAAAACATCTTTTTGTTGCATATTTATATGATTAGACTTTCATCAAACTGATGTATTGTCAACAGTAATGACTTTTTCGAAATGATGTGCAAACCCCAAATATCTACAAATATCCCTTTAAAAACACTTACTTTTTTGTGTCAGCAAATGGTGCCTGACGAGCAAGCTGAGCTGTTTAAAGATCAGATAAGGGGCAAGTTCTGAGGTCTTTACCCCGTGGGCTCACACCCTTCTTCCCGGTTCTCCGTCTCTTTCTTTTTCCCAGGTATTATCTCTGTGGTTATGTTCAGTTCCAGTCCCCATGGTGCTTCTCTGTCTTTAATATACACACAAATTGCCTGGGGATTTGGTGAAAATGCATGTTCTGATTCAGCAGAGTGAGACTATAGCCCGAGAGTCTGTGTCTTTAACAAGCTCCCAGAAGATCCCCACACCACAATTTGAATAGTAAGGAATTAAATTTCTCATCTCCTTTCCCTGTAAATTCTGTGCTCCTAAAGATATGAACTATGGTTTGCTTTGGACTTATCAGTAACACAGAGTAAGTATCATATCAGAGTTATTCCTCAGGTACATATTGTAATATAATAATATATTCTAATATATTAAATATATATAATATAAAATTATATTCTAATATAATAATATTCTAACCCTAACTAATAGAGTTAGTTTTCTATATATTGGAAAGGGTCTTCTTTTGGAGACAATATTTATGCAATGAGATTAGATATCTCAGCCACAATTATTTTAGTCTCAAAAAATGTTTTGAATTCTGCTGAGCAACAGAAAACAGGAAAATTAGTACACGCGATAAGATTTTTTTTTTTCATTATGCCTTAAGATCTATCACAGTCTCAAGTATTTGAAGTCTGAGTGCTTTTGAGAGCAGCTGTATCTAGAGGTGCATGAGAGCAGTGCCTGGGACCTTGTGTTGTGTTCAGCTCCTTGATCTGGATGCTGGTCATACAGAAATTTGTTGTCACTGCGTTCATAACTCACTGAACTTAAAATTTATGCTGAACTCCTTGTGTATATTTCATTAAAAAAAGAGATGCAGATAAAAACAGCACTCTAAAAAATGGCTGCTACCTCAGAATTAGCCAGCGACTATTGTTGGTGAGGTGGCAGACAAAAAGGAACATTTCTCCATTGTCAGTGGGAGTGTAGTCTCATACAACCCTTGTGGAGATCAGTGTGGAGATTCCTCAGAAAAACTAGGATTAGAGTTACCATTTGATCTGGCCATTCCTCTGCTATGTGTATACACAAAAGAATTAAAAGATTCATATCACAGTGACATATGTGCACCCATGTTTATAGCAGTTGTTTGTGATAGCTTAATCTTGGAAACTACCCAATTATCCATCAATTGGAGACTGGATAAAGGAGAAGTGGTTCTTTTATAGAATGGAGTATTATTCTGCCATTAAAAATGATAAGATTGAGTCATTCATACTCAAAAGGATGTACTTTCAGGACATCCTCATAAGTGAAATAAATAGGTAAATAAATAGATGTGTAAATATCATATCCTCTCTCTGGTATGAGAAAGTGAAGATGTAAATGAGTTCTAGTATATAGAGTAGATATTGTGAAATAGAAAATATTTAAAAGGAAAGAGGGTGTTGGGATACGTAATGAGGGGGAAAAGAATATGAGAGTAATAAAAAAAAAGGAAACAAAGCTTATGTATATAGGGAGTGGGGAGTTGCAGAGTAGGTAGGGTAATGGGAAAAAATGAGAATAAAGCCATGTCATATTCTGGTACAAACAAAAATTTGAATTTAAAAAAAAATTAAAATTTCACTTTAAAAAGTTCATATAGGTCATTAGAGACTTTCATGCAAGGAGAATTTTTTTTTTAATCCAACATTCATCCAAGTTTTCACTATAAAAGCTTCATCTTTAGAATTACATATTTCTATATCTTCCCTAATTATTCACTTTTAAAATATATATATTATTTAAATATTTATCAAAATATTGGCATAGTTTTAAAATTGTATTGGAATTCCCATGGAAAAATTATATTTCATTAACTTTTTACTTTAAACCTTGGCATTGTAAAAAACAATGCAATAAATAATGAATATGAAAAGTCTTATGTTAAAGGAAATAAAGATACAATGCCAGAGCATGAATAACATACAATGTATATGCTATTGTAACTGGAAGATGTGTATGGATTCCTATAAAATGTAAAAGAAGTTGTTGAATTAATAAATGTATTTCCACCCATTTGTTCTCTGATTTTGAATTTAGAGTGACCAAATAAATTTTGTTCTATGTTAAATATTAGTAAAATCATAATCTTGTGCAGGGAACTTTTTTGTGTGGGGATGAAAAGGTTAGATAGACTCATTTGTGATACCTCTCTTGTTCCCACTGAATAGATATCTGTCTTTTTATGTGTTTGTGTGCAAAGATGAGGCCTATATTAATGCCTTATGTTAAAAGTGGGTCAAAAGTGACCTTAATTGAAGGCAGTCTGGGGAATGCAATAGCCCACACACTTTCTAAGTACCATCATTTTCTGCTTCTTTTCATAGACTGACCCATCTTTTTTTTTTTTTTTTTTTTGAGACAGGGTCTCGCTTTTGTGGTTCAGGCTGGCCCTGAGCTCAGCCTCCAACTCACATCACAGCAATCCTCCTGCCTCTGCCTACCGAGTGCTGGGATTACAGGCGTGAGCCACCACACCCGGCACTGTGGTATGTGGTACTGATTGCTGCTGGGTGTGGGTCTCCACACCCAGTATTGTTATGTGGTTACCGGGGATCAAACCGGGCCCTTGCGATGGCAAGACAGGCGCCAGAACCACTGAGCTAACTCCCCCGCCCAGACTGACCTATCTTAATCCACAATGTAAACAGAAACTTAAACGATCACAGATAATCTGAGAACTACATAACTTTGTTGCCCTTGTACTTTCTAACTTTCTGATTCACTAACTCAATCTTCTCTTCATTTGAAGAGAAGTTTCTCTTCATTCTCTTTCCTGTTCCTCTTTCTGTCTTAGAAAAATGCAAGAGAGAGTAGTAAGACTATTACTACTGCTATTGGCTAGAGAGCTCTGGCCCAAAAAGAGGTGAAAGGTTATAAAGGTTCATTACATGAGTATTGCTCTTTTACTTCGTGTGCTAGTGTGCATGTGCCTGGAATTAGAATGTTGAACCGTGTCTATTGGAAGGTTGTTTTCTAAAATGCTAAGCTCTTTTAGATACTGATGGCTGAAAAACAACATCTCAGAAGGATATACTCCTTTCTGGATTGTGTAACTCAACAACTTACCAGTACCACATTATGTTCTGGTTCCTTCATGTTCAAAAGATTTTCTGCTGTTGTATAAGAGAGTTTTATCTGGCTTTACCTCGTGGTTTTCTTATTGGAATTTTCTTCCCATTGCTGAAGTAATTTTTCAGAGTAACTGCCAATTACTTTATAATGGCAAGATTTCCATCTATATGCTTAAAATAAATTGCTTTTGATCAGTTATATTTACAAAACAGAATTTGAGTCAAATAAGAGCAAAATATATCATTGTTTTTACCAATTCATGATTTAAAACTTGAAAATATAAATTGTAGGATTCATGTTTGTAGGAATATTTATAATCATACAAATATGAGGCAATATCCTTGTATGTCTACCATGCAGCTACCTATATATTATTTTTTAATATTTTCATGAGACCGGAAACAATGAAGGATTTCCATATCCCTATAAATATCAGTAAATGTTTTCTTTTAAAAATTTATTCTCATCTAATGTTTGCATGTAGTGTATTAGGTAATAAGACCAAAAGCAATCCTATTTAGAAGTATCATCAGGTTTTAAAATTTGATAATATGACGTGTCTTCAAGATCACAATAACTAAGCTATCAGATATAAAGCCAAAGTATTTTAGACAAGAATGGGTTATCTAGTATCAAGATAAACTAAAAATCTCAAACACTTCATGTGTAAGACCACTTCAGATAAATAAAATGGCACTTAACTACTAGGAAATCCTATCCTACAGAAACACACAAAAATGGCTCTCTTCAAATCAAAAGATGCAGGTTAGTGTTTCTTTCCTGCAATGTGTCTGAAAAGGTTTTATTTATAAAGACAATCTTCACATGGTCATATAGACTGTACATATTCAAGAATACTTATGAATAGATAATTATCTAACATTTCTTTGACTATTTGGTAAAACAGCAAATTGTCTATAATGTAGCTACAAGTTAACTATTCTTTTACTCATGTACTGAGATAATTGCTTCAGTAGAAATATGACCTGTATGGGAAAAAAATGTTTAGGCATAAATCAATATTTTCTACTGTTTTCTTCTTCCTGATAGCATAGAGTTTTAAAAATCTTTGGAAGGAACTGTTGGTTGGGTTAGCATAAGCTCTACCACAGCCAATGATGGAGAACATTTTGACAGAGAAAAGTTCCGAACTCCTTGAAGTGATGTATGTCTGAGCTGCCTGCTCTGTTGTGGTTCTTTTTGCTAAGGAGTTTAGAGACGACTGATTTACTAAGGTGTTACAGGAAGAAATAAGGGATATATTGATTAAAATTAGACAAATTTGCAGTGAAACAATGGACGCTATTAGCACTACATTTAGATCTCAAATTAGCTCTCATGAAAAGTTAACAAGCTGTGAGCACGCAAACTCCTGGTGCATTTCCCTCCGTTTGCTGCGGCTACTCTCATAGTCTTAAATTCTATTTTGAGAATTGATTAAAGAATTTGTAACTGAGTATAGCATTATAGAAAACCTTGAAATTCCTCTTATATGTTACTCATTTCAAAGCTTTTACTGTAATTCAGTGATTATATACATTGTTATATGTTGGATATGATATGAAATATAAAAAAATATTGTGACTGGAAGAAATTTAACATATATTTTAAAAAGAAAAGAAACTGGCTGTCCAAATCCTCTAACAGTCCAATTGAATAGCTCTTTTTCCTCATTTATCATATCCAGTGAACTTACCAATCCTAATTCTCACGAGGTGTATATTATTGAATAATTTCTACTGGTCCAAAAGCTTCAGTAATTCAATTCCTCTCTTCAACCATAAACTCACACAGCTGTTTAGTTCTTCTGCATACAGGGAAGGCTGAGCACTCTTCCACAGATCTTTTTAGCACATGAAACATATTGACATGAATATAACATATGTGCCAAAGCAATATTATTCAGCTAACATTTCAATGAAATGCAACATGAAATTTTAAATTACATATTTCTGCAAGTGTTTGATTCTTGTTTACACTATCTGATCCTGAGAAAAAGCCTCTATTATGAAAAGAGCCTCTAATATTGCTCCATTTTGATAGAATCAGAAAAGAATGGTTTTAACCTTTCCTTTATTATTGACCCAAAGTCACCGGGTCAAAGCAATGGCAATTTCAGTTAATCAAGAATTTGGATTTATCTGAAAATGTCTGTAGCACTGACCACACAAGTATATTGAAAGTAGAAACAGGTGAGAGGACTTGTTTCCTAGAGGAACAAAGCAAAAGAATGAGGTTCATTTTCCCGATTCAAGTACATTTTATCACCTGAGTTTCTCTGAATAGAAAGATCAAGCATGTTTTCCTTTTTAAAGTGGAATTGTCTGAGTAATTGGTTATTTACAATAAAAAGGATAATTTGTGCTTTATTAAGTAGTATATTTTTCTTTTAAATTTTATTTCTGAATCCCTAATCATTTTTTATTATTTAAGATTATTTTTCATTGTCAGAATAAATATACTCTCTAGGGAAACATTTCACGTATGCTTTTTTATTTTTTGTGTGCATTGTATTAGTACGGAGGATTGTCAATACCCTAACTGAAATGTTACATTACTGTTTATTTTTTCATAATGGGACAATTGGATATTTGCTAGAATTTAATTTTCACAATTCTACAAGTAACTGAAAATATCTTCATACAAATGTCCACCATATGTCTTTCATTACTATAATACACTATATAAATACAGTATAACATAAAAGAGTCTTTAAATTAAGCAGATCCCAGAAGTCAAAGGCAGGCAGCTACTTTTCCAAAATATTAGTGTTAGTATTGTTTTGCAGCTGTTGGATACACTGAGTCTGAAAGCAAGCTTGGCCGGGATAGAAGTAGTATTATGTCAACTACATAGAAAATTGCAGATTAAAACCCAATTTGTTTTTCACATGATAAAATAGCATTCTTATGAAGCTCCTCTACTCAGTAATAATTTAGTAATAATTTTACTTTTCCTACTTTAACTAAAAGTTTTTAAAAAAAATCAGTATGGGGCCAGGGATTTAGTTCAGTGGTTTGGTGCCTGTCTTGCAAGCACAAGGACCAAGGTTCGATCTCTGGTAACCACATACAACACTGGGTGTGGAGACTCATGCTCAGCAGCAATCGGTACCACATACCTCAGTGCTGGGCATGGTGGCTCACGCCTGTAATCCCAGAACTCGGGAGGCAGAGGCAGGAGGATTGCTGTGATGTGAGTTTGAGGCTGAGTTCAGGGCCAGCCTGAACCACACAAAGCGAGACCCTGTCTCAAAAACAAACAAACAAAAAAACCAATATGGCATATATTAGAACCTGACATGGGCGGGGAAATGATAGAACAATGGGAGGGGGAGAAAAATGGTCTCCCTATGTTTATAATCTGATCTCTCTCTCTCTCTCTCTCTCTCTCTCTCTCTGTCTTTCCCTCTCAGCCCCAACACCATAAGACTCTGGCTAGCTTCCTTATTTATATGACTGCTCAGGATTCCTACACTTGAGGAAGTACCTCCACTGTGGACTTAAATTGTGCTGGCTATCATTTGCCTTTGCCCTTCCTTGGGGGGAACTTGACAAGAAACAGGGATTATTAGATTAACTGTAATGCACACTGCTTCTCTCCACAGTAGTAGGGCTGACTTTGATTGTGGTCAAGAGAAGGACGGGTCTATTTGAGACATGTCTCTGACCCCTGTGATTTTCTTCAATCTTACCTCTGGCTGTACTCTCTCTAAAGGAATCTCTATGGCTTTATTGAACTCCAGGTAAGCACTAAGAAAACCCTGGGAAATTCTGTTTCCAGAGATTTCCACTCCTGATCGGGCTGAGAAGTAAAATTTTTAAAATACACTGTTTAATAATAATTTTAAAATGTTCCATTCACCCTCCCTTGCAATCATTTGAACAATAGGAATTTTTCCCAAAAAGATCCATGCAGATTAATTGAATAATTTCTAGAGGGAAGACTTGAAATAGCAATTCAACTTCAGCTTCAATCAGAAAGGCCATGATTTTTAGCCTGATATTTGTTCCTCCATAGGGTTGTTAGCTTGTTAAGGAACCTCTGGTGCCATTAGACAATTTTGTGCTGTGTAAAAATAGGGACCCCAATGTTTGGGCGATTCTCCACACTAACTATGGCTTCTGGTTTGCCTCCTGGAAGCAGCTTTGTTATACCTCCAGTGAAGTGGCCTTAATGAAACTCCTGCTGGCGAAGGGGCTTCCTGTGTCTAGTTAGAACTTGGAGAGGAGGTTAATTGAGACCCTTCTCACTGTGACCAGAGAAGCATTGTTAACACCCAGGAGAATTTGGTTTCTGGAGTTTCCCTTTGCACAGATTCCACACTGTGTTTTCCACTGCTGGTGGGATAAAAGAGGAGGCTTTTGAAAGGAATTGATACTGTGACTCTCATATGAACAATTCTTTGTGTGATACATATGGCCAATCTAAAGGCAAGTGTTTCAAAAGGAAAGAAAAATTTAACTCTCTCTTATGATATAAAATATAACAAGGGGAAAGTAGATTGCAAAACCCTTATTAATTTTATCACAGGTTTTAATTTGTAACAATAATAACAATAAAAATAGCAACAAAATATTATCAACAATTAATAGAGGTGACTAAAAAGCTCGCTGGATGTGTACATTCGAAGTTTCTTACTTCAGCAAAAATCTTTTCCACATATTCCTCATAGCTCTCTCACTCACACACATGTATCTTGAGAATATTTAAAGGCCCACAAGTAAATATGGATAGAAAATATGTAGATGTTATCATTTAAGCTAGTATGTTACTTTTCATTAAGATTTTATTGAGACCCATTAGTACTTGCTAAGACATTCTCTTCATGCATTAATTGATCTTTACATCTACAGGTTTCTAATTTATGAGAAAATACAGAGAAATTCAATTCAGTTCCCTAAAAATGAAACTGTTGAATGTTGCACTGACAATTTGTTTGCACAAATGCAAGAAGGCGATCCTGTAATTTATTCCCCCACAGCTTAAACGCTGTAATGAGTTGTACTAGATAAATTGTTAGGGGATTTCTTAAGTGTTACACAATTCTGTGTAAGGACATACTGTTGATAATTATTTTAATTTGTACACATTTAAATCCAATCCACCAACTCAGTCCCATTTGTTGAGAAAACAAACAGTAGCTCTACTTACAACAACCGGTTACATCCATTCACAAAATTGATTTATGTTGTCTCTTTAGTCTTCAATTACATTCTTAAAAATCATATAATCATAAGTATACTGTCTGTCTATCTCCTCATTTTTGAAAATAAAAGAAAAACCTAGAAACCATGCTGGGACTTATGTTGTTAAGGCACATTCTGTATTGGAGTCTTAGAAGGAAGGATGGTAAATACACATGATAGGAAATGTTTGCTTTCCTGTGATAAGTAGAAAAGAGATCAGACTCTTTTCAAATGGGTGAAAATGTGTAGAGTGAAGGAGATTTGAACTCAGTTGATTCTGCCTCTCTGATTGAGCAGGCCATCCCAGAGGCACGTTTTCCAAGCAGAATTCTGCCCACTTGTAACATTTTGACACATTCAACACACATAGTGAGTCAAAAATCAAAAAGCAATGAAGCTGAGTGCAATTCAACATGGTGCACTGGTCTTACCTTCAGGTCAGAACAGAAGTGACAATTACAGAAAGTGCCAGCTTTGATCACTGAGAAGAGAAAGCCTACGATTTTAAGTTTAACAGGTACAGTAATTGAAGCCTCAGACTCTTGCAGATGTAATGTTTTCAAATATTGAAATGATTCCTGGGATTTTAGAAAAAAAAATTCTGAAGTAAATTTCATGCTTTTCTTGCATGTCTCAATTCTGCTACAGTCTGTGTCCCATACGAATGTCCATCTCCTCATGAGAACAATTTCTGACTATTTTAACTTTCAGTATTTCCTGGTTCACATACAATTCATGACTCAAATACCTGCCTCATTTACTTTCTATAATCACATGCTGTCAATCACATATTGTACAATTCCACTATTATTTTATAGAACAAACCAATCTACTTAAAAATATCTTCATTCTTCTAATTCATTCCACACTTCCTTTTACTCAGTCCCTATATTTCTTATTTTTCTTTATTGTCTTATCTTTCTAATTTGCGGTATTTTGATTTTATGGATGAATACCTAAGCCCTATGGATTATGTATTGACATTTAATTCAGTGAATGATGATTTATATCACCTAATTCAGCCACCACAAACCACAAAGAAAGGAAAACCATATAGATATGAATGTGTATAATTAAAAATTATATATTGAAAAATTATATATATATATATATATATATATATATATAATGAAGTATGTATAATTCAGAAAACAATCTAAAAACCACATGGGACATCGTCTAAAGCCTAAAATAATGGCTATGGAAGAAGAACAGGGAAATGCACAGTAGTTAAAAAAAGGTTGAAGAACTAAACGTTAGAGCTGGGAATTTAGCTCAGTGGTGCTGCACCTGTCTCTCAAGCACAAGATCTTGATTGCAATCCCTAGTACCTAAAACAAAGAAAAAAAGAGCTAAAAGTTTCTAATACCGGTCATACAGATTTATTATATAGTTACAGTAATTGAGACAATCTGTTATTGATACGAGTCGGTACAAAGGCAATCTTATCATTCTAAGAGCTAAGTACAAACTTTCCAGACAAAGTACTGATCTAATTGACCAGCTGTAAGAAAAACACAAATTCTTCCATGCCTTATGCCATATAAAAGGTGACTGTAGTTCAAAGCATACAGATCATCAAAAAATGTGAAAATTGAAACTCCAACTGTCAAAAGCAATGCAAAAATTTCCCTTTGACTTTAGTTAGGAAATATTTCTCATTTAAGACATATCACGTTATTAAAAATTAGATAAATGAGATTTCACTATGACCAATTTACTTCTGTTCATCAAAATGTATCTTAAGAGAGTTGAAGACAAAAATCATAAACTAAGAAATGATATTTACAATTAATGTGTCCAATAAAAAAACTCAAGCCTACATCATATTTGAGAGTGAAACCAAGAAAATACTACAATTCAATTTTAAAGTGGGGAGAATAACCTCAGCTCAAAAGAGAGTATTCTATCACACAGAGATATCAAAGTAGATAGTAAACACAAATATATTTTTATTATTAGCAAATATCACTTCGTTATGTGAGAATATATTCAAAGAATGACTAAAATAAAAAGATGAATATTGTAAAATGTAAAGAATAAATAAATTTTAATGTATTGAATGAAATTTGTTCATTATAACCTGCTAAAATTAAGTGAACACCTAATAGATTATCAA
Source organism: Petromus typicus (assembly GCA_004026965.1). Lineage (NCBI taxonomy): Eukaryota > Metazoa > Chordata > Mammalia > Rodentia > Petromuridae > Petromus > Petromus typicus. Next base: position 66,366 of record PVIR01004916.1, read on the forward strand.
ACAATTCTACTATTCATTGTACATTCAACAGAAAATTGGTGCTCTTTTCCAGCAAAACATATGTGTGGATATATAGCCTACTACACAGGTTGTAGAAGGAGGAAGGGACAAAGTGACTCCAGTACAATTTCATAGAGATAAGCAGGCATATATACGTGTACAAGAACACTCAGAAAACTAGAAGGACTGTGGGTCACACAAAAGAGAATTCCAGAACTGCCTCAAAAGGTGGAAAAATTGATGGAATAATTGTTTTCAGAGCAAGAAGGAATGCTTTCAGGTGGGTTAATGATAATATGTCTTTACTATAATCCATATTTATTTAAACATACACTATTCAAAATCACCCAATGTATGATCAAACAACAGAGCAACAGTTTCATTTTATGAGTCAATAGGTCTTCTGATTGGTCACTAAAATATCCAGAAATATTGTCCTTTTTACCGCTATTTTTGTTTTACATCTTCTATATCCCCAACATCTCCCTCTTCAAAAGGTCTCTTACTAGTCTATAGATCAAGTAAAATCTTACCCTTGAAACACAATTAAAAATAAAAAAGAGACAAAATTAATAAAGGCTTATTGTAATCCCAAATCATTGTCAGAAAGTATTTTTTATCTTTGCTGAAAGATAAATCTGAATATATTATCTCTTTTTTTTCAAACTTTGCAAATCAGGCTCTACTTCCCACTGTATAAATGCCTCAGTTCCCAAACTCATGGTCTCCTTAGTTTTTCTTTATTCTATCATCTAACCAAACTGTGATTTAATATTTTTGTCCAGTATTGATTGTCATTGCCATAACTTATCCGTGTATCCCTACTTGATTGTGTTTGCTGATTGTTTAGGATGACTTCTCTTTGACCTATTCCTCTACGTAGGTAGACTTTTAGAGCTGAAGTGAAAATATCCTTCACTTCTCACCTTACATTCATTCTCTGCAATTTTACTGCCCTGGCAGCACTCTGTTTATTTCTGAGAAAAAGTGTGAAGTGTTCATGCTTTCCCTATACATCTATCTGTCTATCAATGCTTTATTACTAGGACTTACTAACATCCCTTCATGCAAGCCATGGAAATGAGTCTGGAATCTTTGCCATCTTCCCCAGTGAATCTAGTCTGTTTCAGAACTTGAAAATCTCCCATCTAATCTTGTGCAGTAGATCTTTAAATTTTTTGACCATCAGCCTTGCATTTGAAAATAAACTCAGTAGAAAGTCAGTTCCTAAAGTGAATATTTAATAGACTTTTACCAGGAAGTATTTCTTAAAGAAAGAGATTTTAGGGTCAAAAAATTAGACTAATGATACATTTCAGAGCATGTTTTGGAAAATGCATCATCACTATTAGCATAGAAAAGGCTCTAAAATAATGTCTTTAAAATGCATGATTTATGATGTTTTGCTGAGACACATGTCCATAAACATATCCACAGAGGTACTATAGGAACTCTTCTCTACACTCATTGCCTGAGACATCAGTTCAGTCCTGCTGCCTACATTCCACAAAGACCTGGCTGTGCTGTGCCTCTCAGTACATCCAGTAGAGCACAATGTATTGACAGAAAACAACCTACCTCATTCATCATTTTTATCTTCTCATGGTGATGATCATTATTATTAAATATTGAATAAGAGCTCAATAATTTTGCATCATCTTTTGTTCATAGATTGAGGAAATGTACTTTACCACATTTTAAATTGAGGATTTTCTTCAGTCTTTAATAATCTGTGACTTTGCCTCTGAAAATGTCAGATTATGGAAAAATTATTCACCTGGGCTACCAATAAAAACCTTAGCTTAAATTTCTTCACATGAAGTTGTTCTGTACTAAACTAAATGAGTTAAACCTATTCCCAAAGCACCTAAAACTCTGGGAAGAAGTGCTCTACTTACTTTTGTGAACTCACTAATTAAGTGCTCACCCTATTCTACACTCTTACCCAAAATAGAGATGACTCAGTCTCTTTCTGAAGAGATGATTTACAGTTTCTAACTGTTATCATTAGAATACAAATTTGGCTTATTGGTTTTTGCTCTCCCTAAAGGACAGGCAAGTATATCACAAAGAGAAACTATTGGAGTGTTGGTGTAATGGATGTGTCCAGCTAACAGTGCTATGAAACAGAAGTTGCTGTCAAGCAGGTTGATGTGCTCTGGCAGAGTTATATGAGAAACTCACATGGCTCTTTCCTGTGATTTGTCTAGCATGTCAAGCTCTCGATTTCATGGGGATATCTGCTATTCTATCTGAACTTTCACAGTAAACTCAGCATAGCCCAAAGCAACAAATTTCCTGATGCTACTATCACAAGGATGAAGGCAAACAATATGATGACTTTTAAAGAGAAATGGTGCATGTTAGGACATGAGACACACTTCTGATTTTTCTCGAACCGTGGCATGGCATTTTTCATCTACTCATTTATTTACTGAAGATTCCATTTATGTGCTATGAGTTAAAATGTCTATTCTTTTAAAAGACTTAATCTTTTCTTATGTGAACATCTTTAGCGGTTCAATAGAAATCAAATCAGTTCAGAAAATGAGGTTAATTTCTCAGCACTGAAAATGACAAATTAGATACTCAAGTCTTGCTGAATTTGTGATCTGTGAATCTTAATCATTTTATGCCATTACCTATTTACTGCAGAGTTTGGGGAGACAGAGAAATTTAAATGCTTCAGCCATTTCTTTTTAAAAACTTTCTTGTATATTTCAAATCCATGGAATTGCAGAGCAAAGTATAATCCGCCGACAAATGAAGTCATGACGTTCTTGATGATCAGGTCAGACCAGCTGATAAGCTCGCGGGAGAAACGCAGCACAGAGACTGACTGTCATCCAGATTAACACCCATTTGCTTAGCTAATGAGTGCCACATGCACAGCATAGCCAAAGCTCATGCTTTAAAAGGTTGTATCCATTTTTATCACCACATCTGGAAGCACATCCAGTGTGGTATACAGCTGCATAACTGATTTTTATGTTTGCGGTTGGTAATCAGTCTCGTTAATTTTTAGTCACATGCCGTAGACACGGTGTACTTGAAAGTATATATTATTGACATCTGGAAAAGTTTTACTTTTCAGGTGTTGGTGACTGTCTCTCAGGACTATTTTTTGGCTCTACCACTTTCTTTTTCTTTGGCCTTGAGTAGTTTTCATTGCTAATTTTGACGGGTGTAATATTGTACAACAGTTAATCCTTCACAGGTGATGATGCCGCAAAGGTTGGCACAGCTTGCTTTAAATAGACAATTTCACTTACCGAAGAGTCACATGACCCTGATTGATCTTTTCTTGGGCTATTAAGGAAAGCAAAAAGGAAATACTCATCCAAAAGGTTCAGCTAAACTTTTAAAATTAGCCTTTGGTGTATTTTGCTTTGGAATACCTGCATGTGTACTTTTTCTTTTAAGAAATGTCTAAATGATGTGTCATGTTATGTTGAGTATCTTCTTTCAAAATAAATCCTGCCCCTCAAGGATATCTATATCCGAAGTAGCTATGCTGTAATGTAGACTATAATAGCCCTTCTGTGCTAAGAAGAACAGGGATAGAAATAGACACTGTATGACTAAATGCTGATTGACAGCTCCATCACAAGCTTGGTGCTTCTTTAGCTAAACTGCAATAAAGAGACTTCGGATCACACCATTCAACAGATAATAAAATAGCGTAAACAGATGTAACCTTGTGGAAAAAACTGTCGACTTGATTATAATGATAGCAAATTGAACATTTACTTTTTCAAATAATCTTAGATAAAGATCACAAAAGTAAGTGTTGACTCATACAGCAAACTTTCCTCTCAATTATCATTCTGAATGTTATTTCCAACAGAAAATGACACTATACCTGGATACACTTTGAGTATTTGAAAGCAAAATATTTTCTTATAAGAAGGTTTAAAATATAAAGGGGGATTGAAACGTCTTGCAGTTACTAACTGGAGACAGCTTAAAGCCTCCAAAAGAAGAAAACCACATTAGAATCTGTCAAAGTTTACTTCATTGTCCTATTACTGGGAAGGAAAAACATAAAAAATCCTTGGAATCAGAAATTATATAAAATAAAATAAGTAGGATGTATTCAGAAGCAAAACCTTTCATTACACTTGAAAATAATTACATCATTACTTTAGTAAACAGATTTATCTAAATGTATCTTTGTAAATCTAAAGTCTACAGAATTTCCTTATTAGTTGCATGAGTTTGTACAGACATTTTTGAAGTAAAAAATAAACACTTTTAAAGCCTCTAATATTAATAATACTTAGTAACTTTTTAATATATTCAATATTTGCTTTTAAAGTTACTTTCTTTTGATATTTTTTCATTGTATCCCTAGTTCCAAAAGTTATTATATCTATGATATCATCCAATAATTAGTATTGGGAAGAAAGTTACTCCTGGGTAGATTATGATAGATATTGCACAATGTGTATAAATCATTTTTCTTGGGATGGTTTATGAAATAGAAGTTGGTTTATGTCTATTTCTGGTTCACTGTTGAATATGTTTTTAAATGGTAGAGGTTAACAAGAGATCTACAGTTAAAATCCTTATCTGTTTTGGTCCACATGAAAGAACCATCCTCTCAGTGATAAGGCTGAAGGGAAAGTAATTAATGGCAGCCACACAAAATCCTTGGGACATATAGAGTTTCTGAATCTCTGGATTCAGCAATGCCGTCAGTGTTTTGGCTGACAGCCTACAAACCCCCTTTTAACCTGAGCCCAGCTTACTCAGCAAGCTACGGCGGCGTCTGACTGCTGAGCTGTTAGTTTTTTTATTCCAAAATACACCTCCAGTTGAGAGAGGGACATGCTCTTTTACATATGGTATGGGAGTTTGTTTGGGAACTCGGTTTTTCTCTTATGAGTTTTTTAAAGAAATGTGCAGCAGTGGCAGTGGGGGGAAAAAACAGAAAGTTTGGAAAGGAAAGAGGGAGGATGAACTCACAGAAACTGAAATTCACCACTTGTTTTGGCCAGGCACAGAGAAGTTGAGAAACATGCTGTAGGTGAGCCAACAAAATCTATCATCTTGGACTAAGAGCTCGAGCTCGGAGCTAAAATCTTCCATCTAGGCTGAAAAGACACCACCATTAACAGCCAAACAGTGCAGTTTTCTCCCACTTTCCCACACATTTATACAGTGAAAGAAGTGGTGTCAGGGGGTTGGTGATAAGCAAGGATTACACTGACAGGGGATGTGTGGGAAGGCATGTAAAGAGGAGGAAAGAGAAAATAGCTACAAAAGTGCTGAGTCTCCTTGTAACAAATGATGACCACAGGGCTGGGGATTTAGCTTAGTGGTTCCGGTGCCTGCCTGGCAAGGGCAAGGGCCGGGGTTCGATCCTGGGACACAGCATACAACGATGCTGGGCGTGGTGACTCACCTTTAACAGCAATCAGTCCTACACACCACGGTGCCAGGCGTGGTGGCTCACACCTGTAATCCCAGCACACAGGAGTCAGAGGCAGGAGGGTTTCTGTGAGTTCGAGACTGAGCTCAGGGCCAGCCTGAGCTACAAAGCAAGACCCTGTCTCAAAAAAGAAAAGAAAAAATAAAATAAAATAAAAAAACACAACACAATGACTACAGAATTCTCTCTCAGAAATGACTATTTCCTTGTTACTAAGAGAACTCAGGTAGAACACTGAATGTGCATATGTGTATATATATATATATATATATATATATATATATATATATATATATATATATGTCTGTGTGTGTATGTATGTATATGTATATATATGAATGTAATATATATGAATATATGATATACACACATATATATTATATATGAATATATAAATATATATTTATGAAGAACATCTTGTATAAGAGACATTGTTTTAATACTGTAGAGACAGTGTTGACCAAGATGAAGAATTTCATCTCACAAATCTTACACTCTGCTCAGGAAGCACAGTGACCAGATAATTACTACTCAATATATTTCACTTAATTCTCAGCACTTTTAAGAAGCATAAAAGTGGATAAAGGGCTAGATAATGACAACATGAAGAAAAAAAATGGACACTATTTCCTATGAGTTGTTAGTAAAGTATAATGTGTTAATTTTAATATGAATATAATATAAAATAAATTAGTAAACTATCTGGAGATCTTAATTTTCTGGGAAGAGAAAATAACAAGTACAAAAACTGGAAGTAGAAATAAACTTGGTTTGTCGTAGATAAAGTGAGAGCTAATCAGAGAAATAATGGGAAGAGATGGTAGAAAATCAGGTCAGGACGAGGTCGGACAGGGTTTCATAAGCTGCAGTAATTACTGCCTGAGTTCTTTATCCTGAGGGTGATAAAGAACCATTAAGGATTTCTGTGACTGGGAAAGATAAGAACTGGTTTAAATTTTTAAATGGTTCCAAGGTTCTGGTCTCAGCAAATAGATGAATGGTGCTGTCATTTTCTGGGTAAGGAACAACAGAAAAAGGTTGGGAAAGGGGAAAAAGGTGACTAAAAAAAAAAAATAGAATAAAAACAGTTGGACATGTTAAGTTTCGTATGTATTGGAGGACAAAAGAGGAATGTTTGAACCATTGAGTAGTTTGCTGACTATCAACACCTAAAGGTTCAGGAGAAATCTGTACCAGTGGAGATTTAGACACTACATGCATTTAGGTGGTCTGCTTACAACCATTGGCCTAGAAGGCAATATGTGGAATGATTGAGGATAGAAAAGGGAGAAGCAAAGCCTGAGTCCAGGCTTTTAAACATAATTATAAAAGAGAAATCCACAATGGGGATGCAGAAGGATCAGCAGGGAAGGAGCAAGAGAAGCACTGTGATGTTTCTCACACTCTGGTCGGTATGCCGAGAGCCAGCCCAGGGAAGCTCAGCCTTGTTTTCCAGAGATCATGTTTGCAGAGGGTTGAGAAGAGACAATTGAATTAGCAGATGATATGTCAAATGATACTCTTGACAGGGTTTCCATGGAAGAGTAGGGGACAAAGCCTCATTGGAGAACGTGGGAGTGAATAAGAAGTAAATAGATGATAAAAGCGATACATTTAATCAGTTTCTCAATGTCTTGTCACTTTATTAACAAAACGTAGAATTTAGTTATAATAATCTGAGATTCCTCTTATATAAACATTTTTCTTATTTTTTTATCATGAATCTGAGATCTTTTCATGTCCCCCCCACATTCTTCTTCTTTTTTTTTTTTTTTTTGGTTTTTTTGAGACACGGTCTCGCTTTGTAGTACGGGCTGGCCCTGAGCTCAACCTCAAACTCACATCACAGCCATCCTCCTGCCTCTGCCTCCCGAGTGCTGGGATTACAGGCGTGAGCCACCACGCCCGGCACTGTGGTGTGTGGTACTGGTTGCTGCTGGGGTGAGTCTCCATGCCCAGTATTCTTATGTGGTTACCAGGGATCGAACCTTGGTCCTTGCGCTTGCAAGACAGGCACCAGAACCCCTGAGTTAAATCCCTGGCCCTGCCCCTACATTCTTAATTGAGAAAGCATTATCAGATTTTTGTGATCTGCCTTCACTTGGTACTGATCTTTCAATTTCTCAGGTACCCAGTGATCCCAGAACTGGCCTCACAAGCAGAAGGTACCAAGTTGTTTCCTCCAAAAACCCCAAAACAAAAAACACCTCACATTACCCATTTCAGGCCAGATAGCAGTGCTGTGCGAATGACCTTGAGCTTTTGTTTTAGATTTGTTGCCATTACCTAGAAATTAGTTTAATTTCTTCATACTCAATATTTTTTCACAAGTTATTTTCAAAAAAATACTTCCTTAAGACACATCTACAGAGAAATGTAATTGGTAGGGCTGGGGAGTTAACTCAGTGGTTCTGGCACCTGTCTTGCAAGCACAAAGACCAAGGTTTGGTCTTCAAGTATCATTCCCATCATGGTGATATGAACCCTCAAGACAGTCAATTGCTTTCAATGGAAGAAGAACATGAAAGCCTCCTATTTGGATTATCTTTTCCATAATTAAATATGACAAAGGTGAACAATGCTGGCCATTCAATACAAATACTATGGCAATTGAGTAAAAGAAGAGGAAGAGAAAGAAGGAGGGGGAGGAAGAGGCATGGGAAGGAAAGAAGTAGTGTGAGTGAAATGTTGGATATGGTCTACCTTTCAACAGAATATCAGCAAATGATCAGGCAATGTTTTCATCAGCCTTTTACTAATGGTTTCTGTGGCTCCAGATCCACCCGCACTGATTGACTATTTACAGGATATTGCATTTTGCTGCTATGAGAGGGCTGGGTTAAAATATAGGTAGTATTGTCGCTGTTCAATGGGTCTGATTTTTTTTTTTTAATTCAAATCTTTATTGGTACATTATGAATACACATCATCATCGCATTCAACATTGAGAGTTTGTACCAGAATATGACATGAGTTGACTCTCATTTTTCCCCTTCGCCCCCATCCTGCAACCCCCACCCCCATATACATAAGTTTGTTTCCTTTTTTACTGTCACTTTCTTTTTCCTCTCATTATTTATCAATGGGTCTGATTTTTAATCACCAAGAAGATAACCCATATAAATGACTCGATGGGCCTACTTTCTCAAATCCCCCATTATAAATTACTATTTCTAAATGAGCAAAAGCTTCTTTTCTGGTCAGTAAAAAGTAAGATAAGGTTCTGAACTATATTTGTTTCCCTGTTAGTATTACATTTTGAAATATTATGACTCATTAGAAATTCTAGTTTATGATTTGTTTGAAAACTTGTGATAGGATTTTTCCTTGCTTAAAATGATTGATTCTTTGTCATCTCAAATGATAGCAAGATACAGTTTATCAATAAAAGTAGTACAATACAATCATTCAACATGTGTCTATGAAAAGTAGGCAATTGTCCTTCCATCTGAGTTGTGCATATCAAGGGTTTTCCTCTTATAGCTCAGGTTTAAACAAACTAGTATTTTCTAATTAACCAGTAGGCTGCCAGTCACATCCCATCTGCTCTTTCCTCCTCTCATAACGAGCTCTATCTCTTCCAGCCCTGCATCGAGTTCCTGCTGCTCTCTACTTAGAGTTGACTTCCTTTCTGCCCTTCTCCCAACCCGTCTTTGTTTGAAGCTGTCAACTTGGGCTCTTCCGTGACTCAGCACTGAATTTTATAAAGAGTAAGTTGAAATCCGTTTCCAAGCCATTAAACCCGTATCTGATTAAGCGAAGAGTCACAACCCCCACCAAAATCCTTCCTGGTTTTCCCTGGGTCTCGACCCATTCCTTTGTGAAAATTGCCATTCTTTCCTCTACAGT
>PVIR01004917.1:0-75647 GCA_004026965.1 Petromus typicus
AAAAAAAAAAGTGCATGGGCCGGGCAGTTAGCTCAGTGGTTCCGGCGCCTGTCTCGCAAGCACAAGGACCCGGGTTCGATTCCCCGGTAACCACATAACAATACTGGGTGTGGAGACCCACACCCAGCAGCAACCAGTACCACATACCACAGTGCCGGGCGTGGTGGCTCACTCCTGTAATCCCAGCACTCGGGAGGCAGAGGCAGGAGGATTGTGATGTGAGTTTGAGGCTAAGCTTGGGGCCAGCCTGAACCACAAAAGCGAGACCCTGTCTCCAAAAACCTAAAAAAAAAAAAAAAAAAAAATATGCATTAGGATAGGCCCAAGATTTAGCTCAGTGGTTCCGGCTTTTGCCTTGCAAGCACTGCCCGGGTTCAATCACAGGTAACCACATACAACAGCGCCAGGCGTGGAGACTCACACCCAGCAGCAATTAGTACCACATTACACTGTGCTGGGCATGTGGCTCATGCCTGTAATCCCAGCACTCTGGAAGCAGGGGCAGGAGCATTGCTGCATTTGAGGCTAGGCTGGGCTACACAGTGAGCTTAGGGCCAACTTGAACTACAAAGTGAGGCCCTGTCTTTAAAAAAAAAAAAAATCAGGATACTCTAAGGTTGCACATCCTTGTCTGTCTGGCCTAAGTAGGCACTGGTCCCAGATCGAAAGTTTTTTTAAACTACTTTCGAGACAGAGAAGTTGGTACTCTTATCTCCTCTTCAAATTCATTGTTTTGTATACAGGTCATAGTCTTTCTTAAAGGTGTTTCTTTTACATTTAAGATTTTTTTTAAGACAGGGTTTCATTGTGTAGTTCAGACTGGCCTAGAAGTCACTACGTAGCCTAGGCTGGTTTTGAACTTGCAGTGATCCTCCTGCCTCTGCTTCCTAAGTGCTGAGCTCTCCGGCATGCATTACCACACCCAGCCTTTTTCTGTTAATTTAAATAAATCCTGGCCTGGAATTTAGCTCAGCGGTTTCAGTGTCTGCCTGGCAAAAACATAAAGTCCAGAGTTCAATCCCCAGTACCACCTATTACAGTGCCAAGCATGGTGGCTCACACCTGTAATCTCAGCACCTGGGAGGCAGAAGCAGGAAATTTGTGGAGTTCAAGGCTCGCCTGGGCTACATAGCGAGTTCAGGGCCAGCCAGAACTAGAGTGAGCAAAAACTCCTGTCTTGCTGCTTGTGCCTTCTCCCTCCCTCCCCTTCTCTGTGCGGCAATGGTAACAAAAGGAGTAGGAAGTTAATTCTAAAGTGCAGTGAGTGCCTTGGGTAATGACAATAAAATGCCAAAGACTGAGTGGCGCAGTGGAATGTGTTGAGCAAGTTATGCAGGGCGTTGGGCCAGGCGTGCCGGGGCAATGGAGGTTTTGTCTCTCACTGTCATATTTCCTTATGTGTTCTTGTGTTTTCCTTGTCTGTGTCTTAGTGTCTCCACACGTAGTTCTGGCTGGGCTTGAATTTGTGGCTGACTTCTTTCCTGAGCCTCCCAAGCGCTGGGATTATAGGTATATGTCATCTTGCCCAGCTTTTCTTCTTCCTTTGATGACCCAGGACTGAGCTCAGGGTCTTCGCACTGAGCTACCGGATTTTTTAGAGCATCCTGCTGAGTTGCTCCAGCTGTGCTCAAGCTTGCCATCCTCCTGCCTCAGCTTCCCGGGTGCTGAGATTACAGGCCTGTGCCACCACACCTGGCTTAATGTTGTTTATTATGATCTGAAATATTGCAGAAATTTTTGCCTATCTCTAAGTGTATTGTCTCTCCTACTTTTGTTACCTCAGAAAAAAAGGGGAAGGTTTGCAGACCTCCTGGACGCTAAATATTTACGGACGACATTACAGATCTGGGTTATATGGTAAGAACAATTATTTCAGAACCAATTTGAAATACAGTAATGGCTCAGTTCACGAATGCATCCGTTTGCAAACAATTTGGTTCGCAAACAAAAGCAGTCCGTAGAATTTTGCTTCTGTTCACAAACTTGGCATCCGAAGATGGACATGAGCGCGGCCACCTCCTCACACAATCACAAATGCAGCCGTCTGCCCCAAACTGTAATACAAAGTAAGTTTGTAAACAAATGTACCACTGCATACAGGTTTTGGACACTGACTTAAATACATGAGTGACTTTTTATTTCTGGTTTTGCTTCTCACGGTTTACCACTAGTCCGCCATAGTCTGAAAAGATTAATACTGGTCTTGACTCATTAGACCTCAAATAGCTTGTGCTGTAGGGTGCTGTATTTTCCTCTTCTCTTTAGCTATGATCTACTGCTGTGCCTAATTCTTTTTTTTAGGGTTTTTTTTTTTTTTTTTTTTTTTTTGAGACAGGGTCTCGCTTTGTGGTTCAGGCTGGCCCTGAGCTCAGCCTCCAACTCACATCACAATCCTCCTGCCTCTGCCTCCCGAGTGCTGGGATTACAGGCGTGAGCCACCACGCCCGGCACTGTGGTATGTGGTTACTGGTTGCTGCTGGGTGTGGGTCTCCACACCCAGTATTGTTATGTGGTTACCGGGGAATCGAACCCGGGCCCTTGCGCTTGCAAGACGGGCTCTGGAACCACTGAGCTAACTCCCCGGCCCTGTGCCTAATTCTTATATTAAACATGATCAGCGTGTATAGGAAAAACCCTCCCATACAGTAGGGCCAGGGGGTACATGTGGTACCTGTGCCAGAATGGACTGCTTGTATCACTGAAAGCTCTAAAAGGTTCACCATCACTGAGGTGGAGTTTGGTACTCTGCGGGGTTCTGGCATCCTCTGGGGTCTGGTGATCTTGTAGCATTTTCCCTGAGGATAAAGTTCCAGAGATGCACCCTCAGTACTGCTGGGGAAAAACACAGGGCAAGGGCCGGGGATTTAGCTCAGTGGTTCTGGTGTCTGCCTCACACGCACAAGGTTATGAGTTTGATCCCTGGTACCATATACCACAGTGCCGGGTGTGGTGACTTTTGCCTGTAATCGCAGCACTCGGGAGGCAGAGGCAGTAAGTCGCTGTGAGTTCAAGGCTGGCCTAGGCCATATAGTGAGTTTGGGGCCAGTCTGAACTACAAAGCAAGACTCTGTCTCAAAAACAAACAAAACAGAGGATAGATCTGAAACATTTCTTCTAGCAACATGTCATTATCTTCCTACCAATCCCATCCCAATGCCACCACCAGCAGCAGGAATAAACAGTTTCAAGAAGGGCATTCCGGATTGTCTGCAGCCAGAGCCTCAGTGTTTGTGAGCCTATGTGTGTGGAGCTCCTGTCTTTTTGCAATCTGGCTTTTTCCTCCATCCTGTGGCAAAAACCAGTCTTTGAGGTCCCCACTGACAAACTCTCGTGGTCCTCTCTGTTGTCTCTACAACTTTGACCCTGAATAAGCAAGATCGTCCTAAACAGAACCAAAAGAATGCTTGGTAGAGGGGCACAGGCTGATGACTGTATTCCATGAACTCCGTATTATGAGAAGCCTAAAATGCACACTGCCACATGGGAGGAGAAATTTGGGGAAGAATATTTTTGGAGGCATGCATATCTTGGTTCTCTTGTTGCTGACAAAATACTGGACTCTCGTAAGTTAGAGAAGTTTATTTTAGCTGAGTTTGTAGGTTTCAGTCCGTTGTTGGCTGCCTTCAAGGCAGCGCCACGGGGGGCTGGCGAAGGGGAGAAAGTGTGTGGCGGGGCAGGGAGGCCGCGGCAGGAGCCTGTTTTTTATATCATCCAGGCTACAAGCCTATTGGGTGGTGCTGCTAGATATAAGCCATAAGGGTATATTTATATAATTTTTTTTCAACAAGATAAAGCTAGACAATCTACTTTGAAACTAGGCCACAGACGAAAAAATGTGTGTTAGATAAAGTGTCACCACGTGCTAAAGTCACCAGGGACATGCAGAGTAACCCAGCTGGCCAGCCCTCCAGGGTGGCGACACCCGGTGCTGGGCAGGGTGGAGGGGACTCCCCGAAGCGGGCTGTTACAGACCGGCCGGCTTAGGGAGACCGCTGGGTCGCGACAGTGGAGAAGGCTGGCATGTCCTCGGGGCTGGCGCACCGCCGCGACGTGCGCACTGGACGGCGATGCGTGCGTGTTCTCCCCGCAGGCACCGGCTCTGCGGATGGTACCGAGCCAGGCTTTCGGGGGCCCTCTGCTGGAGATGCCCGTCCCTCCCTCCCTCCTTCCTCCGCCCTTGCTTCTCCATCCTTCAGGGCGCGTGCAGCTTTGCCGTCATGTTCTCTCACCTCTAGGCTGGGAATCTCCTTCGCCTACTATGGGGTCATCCTGGCGAGCGCCGAGCTGCTGGAGCGGGACCTGGTGTGCGGGGCCAAGTCCGAGTCGCAGGCCGAGGCACCCGCGGAGGGCTCGGAGGGCGGACAGAGCGCCTGCTACTGCCATCTGTTTGCCCCCTCTGACTACCGGACCATGATCATCAGCACCATCGGGGAGATTGCTCGTACGTGTCCGGGCGTGTCGGGGACCTTTCTGGGATGAGGGGGTATGTGTCACGAGCCTCGGGAGATGGGATGAGGCTGGGATGTGGTCCTGCACCAAGCACGCTGGTCTCGAGTTCGGATTAGCATAGGGAAGGGCGCTTTGGAGGGTTGAAGGTTTATCAGTGCATCTTATCGGCTCCAGGTTACACACTGGCACCTTTAAGCCCCTCTGAATTGTGACTCGGTAGGTTTTCTTCCCTCGCTTCCCTTCCTCTCCCTCCCCCACTTCCTCTCCCTTCCCCCACTTCCTCTCCCTTCCCCCACTTCCTCTCCCTTCCCCCACTTCCTCCTTTCCAGCTTCCCGTAGGTTGCCCAGACTGGACTCAAACTTTCTATGCTGCCTCAGCCTCCCAGCGCTGAGGTGCAGGTACTTGGATTTCCATTGGCAGCATTAATTCTGCTTTGGCCGACATAAAATAATGGTACTTAAAAGTCGGTGACATCTGGAATTCGGTGAGCAACAGTACAAACGCTTAAATGCACAGGTCCAGCAGCCCGGCCGCTTACCAGATTCTGTGGTGCATAAAGTGCCCTGCGTGTAAGACGCCCGTCGTGCGCACCAGGGCGGGCACGGCCGGCCGCGGGACGGGAGGAAGGGGCGCCGAGTGCGGCGCTGCTGTGGCCGGGCTGCGGAAGGGTGCCGAGTGCTGTGGGCGCCGCCGCAGCGACGAGGCGTCCCTGGTGAACGCTGCAGTGTGGACGCCGTTTGCTTCCTAGTGAACCCTTTGAACATCCTGGGCATCAACTTCCTGGGAAGACGGCTGAGCCTTTCCATCACCATGGGATGCACCGCTTTATTTTTTCTTCTCCTCAATATCTGCACTTCCAGGTATTTCTTCTCTGGTTGTTTGAGACTATCTTGTGCAGCGGTCTTCCGCTTTTGGTGCCACGGCTAAAACCTGGGAGCCTGCATTTGTGAGGCAGGTGCCGGAAACACAGCCCGACCCCCGGCCCCGGTGCAGTGGGTTTCAAGGGGGATCTCCAGACCCCGGTGCTTGGAGAACAGGCCGCCCGTGTGACCGGAAGGCCCGGGCCCGCCCTGCGCCCGTGTGACCGGAAGGCCCAGGCCTGCTATCTGCAGGCTCACTTCCCTCTCCCCGGGCCTGCCCCTTCAGCTACTGCGGGACATAGGCCTGGTGTGGCATGACTTATCAAACTACTCAGGAACCTGGAGAACAATCCTAATTACCACATTACCTGGATGAGTATCAGGATAGCATAGATGCACATCTGGAAATCATTTCACTTGTAATTTGTAATCTCAGAGTGCTCACCCCCAGATTCAACAACTGCAGATTGAAGATATTAAGAAAAATCTGTGAGCTGGGCGCAGTGGTGCACATCTGTAATCCAGCAGTTTGGGAGGCTGAGGCGGGAGGGTGGAGAGTTTGAGTCCGTCTGAGCAATTTAAGAAGACCTTGTCCCAAAGCATTAACAAGGCCAGGGATGTAGCTCAGTGGTAAGGCCATGGGTTCGTTGCCGGTACCCTCCTCCAGTTTTCTGTTGTGATATTAAGAATGAACAACAGACTTTCCCCCTTGGCATTCCCTAAAAAACACCATCTTACTCTTCATGTAGCATTTCTTTGGATCAGGTCATGAATAATCTGAAGATGCTATATACATACCCATTTTATAGAAGAGAACCAAGCCTCGCCGGCCCCCCACCCCCGTGGTCCTGGGGAAGATGACGGGTGGGTGCAGAGCCCACCGCAAGCTGTCTGCCCCGGGGCTCAAGACCTCGCTCCTTCGGGGGCCGGGGAGCACACGCTGGGGATATCTTTGGGACCCACGGTGAGGTCCCTTGGGCAGCGCCCCGGTCGCCCCTCTAACTCCTGCTTCCCATGCTCAGTGCCGGCCTCATCGGCTTCCTCTTCATGCTGAGAGCTCTGGTGGCCGCAAACTTCAACACCATCTACATTTACACGGCAGAGGTGAGCGTCGGGAGAGGGGCACGTGGGCGCACGGCCGAGCTGCTCCGCAACACGGCCTGCGAGTCCGTGCTTTCAGTAACATTCTCAAGGTTTTCCGGGGTGGATTTCCCCCTCTCCTTCAGTCTGTTTTTAGCAAGGCTCAGAGGAAAGGCGGACCTTCTCCGTTCTCAGAAAGCCTTGTGACTGGGAGCAGGTCGCGCCCCGCATGGGGTAGGATGAGAGCGGCAGGAACAGCATGAGTTCTTTTCTCTTCCTGAAACCAGAAGGTGCCGTTTCTTCCTCCTCCTCTTCGATTCCACCTTTTGTGGTACTGGAGACTAAACGCAAGGCCTTCACATGGAGCTGTGTAATCCTACTGTCATTATTATTTTGAGACAAAAATCTTGCTGAATCAGGACGGCTTAAACTTGCGATATTCCTGCCTTACTTAGCCTCCCGGACTATTAGGATTACAGGGACATGCCACCATGCCCACCTCATCTTTTACTGTTTTGAAAAATTATTTTCCTGTTATTTGCTGTATCTAGTTTTTGTTTTTCTTTTAAAAACTGAGACAGTCTTACTTTTTTGTTTCAGGCTGGTCCTGAGCTCACTAGCCCGGGCAAGCCTTGAACTCGCAGCCATCCTCCCGCCTGTGCCTCCTGGGTGCTGCGATTACGAGCGTGGGCCACCACGCCCGGCACTGTGGTAGATGGTTATCGGGATCGAACTTTGGGTCCTTGAGCTTGCAAGCAGGTGCCTGAACCACTGAGCTAAATCCCCGACCAGTATGGTTTGCATACAGTTTGAATTTCAATATAATTGTGATTTACTCTTTAAAGTTTAGCTGGATAGTTAATTGAATAAGTCTGCTCTCTGAAATATAGTGCCCGAAATTGCTCGAAGATGTTTTCCTAAGCCCCCAGGATAAAAAGCAACTATTGCCAGAAATAATATTTGAATGGAAAACTTGGCAGGATTTGAAGTGGTCGTGTCTCTTCACTCACCGAGCTAGAGAATGGTGCTAGGTGTAGTGATAAAGGTATGTTTGCTCTTGTCTTGGGTTATTCCCAGGAAAGATTTGACCTGTCAAACACCCTGCAAGCCACAGAGAAAAGTACTCTCCTCCTACAGACAGAAACAGATTAGATATCTGAACTGCATTTCATGCTTCACTCCACTCCATCAATGCCTACAATTAGTTTTTGAATTTATAAGCCAAAAACTCTGTAACATAGTATGTTTCTAGACTTGTATTTGTAGTATTTGATTAAATATATTCTATCATTGTTAGGTTCCAAGTGACTCGGAACCTAGAACACAAGACGACTGATAGAATAGCAAAGAAAGCTCCATGCATCTGAATCCATATTTAGGCGTATCCAGCAAGCCTGCTTGTCAGAAAATAAAGAAGCCAGGTACAGTGGCACATGCCTATGACCCCAGCTACCTGGGTGGCTGAGGCAGGCGGAATGCAATGTTAGAGGCCGGTCTGGGACACTTAGTCTATCTCAAAACAAAACTGAAGAGCGGGCTGAGCGCAGCTCGGTGGCAGGGCACTTGTAGAGCATGCTCAGCACTCTGGATGTAATCCCGGCACCACACAAAAGGAGGCCCCAGATACTCGGCACTCAGACTTTCTCCTATAAATCTGGATGCAGAAAAACATTTTTCTCTTGCCTCTGGCGGCCAGTGTGATACGCTCCACTGACAGGCTACACGCTCTGCTTTCATCAATGTGTAAAAAATGTGATTTATTTATTTTTAATCAGTGTTGCGTACATTAAAAAAAAAAAAAGTTCCAAAAACTTGAGACACCATTTTCTATACAAGATATTCTCCCTATATTTTACTCTCACTAAATGCTTGCTGACTTGTTTAAACTTCTTCTAGTTCCTATATAAATTCAGAGTTGAGTCAGGTGCGGTAATGTGCACGCCAGTAGCTCCAGCGCTTGGGAGGCTGAGGCAGGAGGATCAAGGCCAGCGGGACTATCTAGTGAGATCCTATCGTAAAGAAAAAGACAGTAAAGTACAGATTAATGCAGTTTTACTATGAATGTAAAACAGACTGGCAAGAAAGTAGAATATCCGTAATAGTGTGCAACAGTCCCGTTGGCTGCCTTCAGGGAGTGTTGTGTGCCGGGTGCCCGGCCTCCTGTCGGCTCTTCTCCACGTAGTTGTGTTGATTTTGTTGGATTGTTATTACACACTTATACCGCTAAGATGGGAATTTGCTGATTCCAGAGTGTGCTTAAAATTTAGAAAATTCAATTAAACATACATCTGGGAAGATGTTCACTTAAAGGATACTTTCTTAATGTTTCTTCTTGGCTGATACTGTTATAAAAACGCAAACCTGGTACCAGAGGAAATTAGGGCCTTCTGTGATCTGAAGTCCACTTGACTCTGCACTGCCGACACCCGGCCTGGTGTCCCAGTGACTGGTTTTGTCCCCTCGCAGGTCTACCCCACCACGACGCGCGCCCTGGGCATGGGCACCAGCGGCTCCCTGTGCCGCATTGGGGCCATGGTAGCCCCATTCATATCTCAGGTAGGTGGAGGGTCTGCAGGGCTGTGGGAGGGCGGTGGGGACAGGGGCCTGGCCCTGACACATGGAAAGGCACGCTCCGGGGTTCCTGCTCGCTTTGGGTTTTCCAAAGGCACCGCTGCCTCGCTCAGTGCGCTCACGCAGACGGCGGTGGCTGTGATGTCCTGGACTTCCAGCCAGTCGATGGTGTGGTTGGTTAGCCCTTCGGGTAAGCTCGGCTGGGTACTGCTGGTGGAAAATGCAATGGAAAAGGAGGAGCTGGATCAGGCGAGTGACTGTAGGCTCGGATGTGAGTCAGATCTGCTGGGTATGTGTTGGGTCGCGTGTCTGCTCGTAGTGGAAGAGGCCGGAAGTGCCGGCAGGCGGTGGGGTGAGACCAGGGTGACCAGAAGCACCGTGTAGGAGAGCAAACAGGCTGACGGGGTGCCCTGGCGGCTTGGTTCTGGTACAGGTCTTCTTCCCGGCTGGCAGATGGCTGCTCCCTCATGCAAGCTTTCTATCTGGAAAGTGGAGGAGGGAGCTCTCCTGCAGCACAGATCTCGAGGAGGGCCTCCCTTGATTATCTCACCTGTAAATGAGAGCCTTGCACTAAGGACCCGGACATCGGCACAGGAGTGTTGGGGGACAGAGCCTCGGACTAGTGCCGGGTGGTGCTGGCGCCTCGCGTGGATGGTGGTTTTCCTAGCACGTGCCTGTCACCTAGGTTGCAGCGCAGGCCGTTCTAGCCCAGGGGTGTGTAGCTGTAGTGACTGTGGGGTCAGGCCCAACTCCCCTGTGGCTTCTAGTGTTTGAGAACTTCTTGGATGTCCCTGGACTCAATTAGCCATGCTGAACATTTAGTAAAACAGAATAAAAGGGCCGAGGATTCAGCTCAGAAGTTCCGGCATCTGCCTGGCAAACACAAAGTCCTAAGTTTGATTCCCAGTGCCACATATCACAATGCCAGGTGTTGTGGCTCATTCCTGTAATCCTACCACTCGGGAGGCAGAGGCAAGAGGATGGTTGTGAGTTCGAGGCTAACCTGAGCTACACAGCGCGTTCAGGGCCAGCCTGACCTACAAAGCGAGAACTTGTCTCAAACAAACTTGGATTATCTCAGAAGCTCTGGAGGAAACACAGTGGTGGACCACTGGTCCAGTGCACGCAAGGCCCTGGGTCCATCCCCAGCACTGCCCAAATAAAAGCCCCCACGTCAACCTCAGATTCAGCATCTTCAGTACTATAAGATGATCCTCCTCCTCGTTGTAGAGCCTGTGAATTAGACTGACACGAGGACCATGCCTCGTGTTTCTCATTACTACCCTAAAATAACCAGGACTGGGTACTTCATGAAGACGCGGCTTGGTCTGCTTGCTAGAGGTCAAAAGTTCAAGACTAGGATTTCCCAGGACATCCAGGTGGGAGCTAGCGGCAGAGATCATGTTTTCAAATAGCAAACTTCTTAGTCCCCCCGGAGGTCACCTCAGGACTTGCCATGGGCCTCACCCCTCACCGTCGTCACGCTGTGAGTGGATGAGCCCTTGGGGGATAAGCTGAACCTTACTATTTGTGGCAGTGAGGAAGTCAGATAGGAGCTCGGTAGTGTGGGCAGCTGTCCTGTGCAAGCTGATGGTAACTGTTTAATGCCACATGCCCGTATGAAATTAGCCACAGCGCCGGCACCAGTACCCTGGGACTCTGTAAACGCTGTAAGCCGGGTTTGGGGTTGGGGGACCTGCCGTTGGTCACTTGCCTGCACTCCACACACTTACTTTGAAGTTGAGTACTTTGTAAATATGGAAAAAAAAATTTAAGATAGTTTTACGTTGTGATGAGTGCTTTGAAAATAAGGTCTTCATGAGGAGGGGTGACAGGTGAACTGGGCAAATCCCCTCTGCGAAGGTGGCATCAGAGTTGAGATCTAAAGTATGAGAAGTTGCCAGTGACGAAGAGGGGAATAGACTTTGAGAGATGACGAATGCTGCCAAGGGCCAGAGGGCCCGAGACTGGTGTGTTCCAGGAGCAGGAAACTCTGGTCACCAACCAGAGACTTATAGGGACAGACTGTGCCTCGCAGGCTGCCCTGAGGACCCTGGATTTTGTCGGGAGCCGCAGCAATAGGTTAAAGGTTGTAAGCAGTAATTAAAATGTGATTAGTGTTCCATTTTAAACAGATGAAACTAGTTGCTATAAAAACATTGAACTAGAGGGAAGCAAAGACGAAACACCCTCCTAAAGAGTCAAAAAGCAGAGTTCAGAATCCAGAGGATATTTTTTCTTATAGCATAAAGGAAAAGATGGTATATCTGACTGCATAAGTTTTACTAAGCCATGATTTTGTTGTTCTACCAAGTACCGAACCTTTCTGTGAAGTATGGAAATCAGGGAGTCCATATGTAGATGCCACAGAGCCTCCTAGGTTAAAGGAAGTTGTCTAAATAATGAATTTAAATAATGGACCTTGTTAAAGTCAGATACTCATTAAAGTGATAAAGGAGAGTTTTAATTAGTAATGAGTTAGTAATAACTAATAACCGTGATAAGTGCATTTGGATAAAAGCCACTGTGAGATGTATCACTTGGACTGGCACAGATCTGGGATCTGGGAAAGGAATACTGTGGGTGGGAGAGGACGGCAGGGACTTGGGTCAGGGGAATAAATGAGAAAACTTGGCAGAGGAATGTTGGTCCTCACAAAATCTGGGCTCACTTAACCACTGCCGTGGGAGGGGCAGCCCCCCGGTCGAGGCTGGGACATGGGGCCTGAGCTGGGAGCAGGCCTTTTCTGGTGGGCCTGTGTGGGGGAGCAGTGGTCATCTGAGGCACACAGCCTTGAGCTGTCAGGACTGTGCTGCTGTTCAAATCTGCAGGCCAAGTAGAAAACAGGATTGACCCGGGGGACCTGTTTTGGACCCTTTGCCACACTGCACTATAAGGGTACTGCCCTCAAGAAACTTACTTTGAATTTGGGTAAATATGCAAATAATTTAAAATACTTTCAGATTGTGATTAGTGCTTTGGAAATGATTTATTCATAAGTTGGAGGGGTGACAGGTGTTTGGGGTAGGTGACACTTCTGTGGTAACATTAGAATTGACCTGAAGTATGATACGTCGCTTGGTAGCAAAAAGGACTTGAGGAGCCTCCCTAAAGTCCGATCAAATAATCTTCTGATTTTAATATTGCCATTTATTCTTGGTCACGCTCTCCAGTTTCTGTACAGGAACTTTTAAATTCACAGTCACGGACATTAACATTTCTTCTCACACTTTATACTCTGACTGGAACTGTAAGAGTACACATTTCTTTTTTTCTGTGACCTCTTTTTAATTTTAAAGAGGAGAGGGTAGAGGAAGTATAATGACTCTGAGTATGATATGAACATAGAAGTGACTACATCACAAATACCCAATTTAATGCACTTTCATTGTGAGTACATCCCAGAGATCCACATTGAGGCATGAGGCCTAATGCAAGAAACAGGATTTCTTCAATAGCTAACTGCTCATCCAACACTATTAATACTCCACTCTCGCGTTAGAATTGTCTGCTTGTGCTGCATTCCATAATTCTAGTACTTGGTCTGTTTCTGGGAAACTTCTTGTCCACTGACCTGTTTTTATTGTGGTATGTTCATTACTCTAATGAACTTTATCACAAAATTTTAAAATAGTCATTTATGCACACCTTGTTGTTTTGTCCTATTTTCCCATCTGTGGCGGCCCAAATCCTACGATGTTAATAGATTAAGTACATTGGTTCATTTAATAAGACTGACTTTTCTTACAATGTTGTCTTCCTACGCACAAGATTTCATTTGTTCAATTTTCCTTCTATGTCCCTTGCTGGGATTTTTATTGCTTTAAGACAAGTAGATCCTTAAGATCGTTCCTAATCACTTTATAACTTTTTTTTTGCACACAGGGGGTCTCTCACTTTCTAAGTTAGGCTGGCCCCGAACTCACTATGTGGTCCAGGCCAGCCTTCAACTCACAGCAATCCTCCTGCCTCTGTCTCCCGAGTGCTAGGATTACAGGTGTGAGTCCCCATGCCTGGCATAGTAGTACGTAGTTACCGGAGATCGAACTCGGGACCTTGTGCTTGCCAGGCAGGTGTCAGAACCACTGAGCTAAATCCCTGGTCCTGTGATTTGTATTTGAACATTCTTTTCTTGCCTATTGACTTTTTTCCTTGCATAGCTTTCTGTCACTACCGACTTTACCACGTCATTTGCTGCAAATATACGAGGTTTGCCTAATCTTTTCTTTTAGTTTTAATACCTTAGTTGCTTTTGGATCTAAAACATAAAATAACCTGCAAAAATTAGTCTATTTCTACCTACCTTCTTTTGTAATTATTTAGGTTTATAATAGATATTTTTGCTAGCAAGTAGTAAACAGAACACCCCAGTCTCATAATTACACTTGAAAACTTCTAAAGTACACATCGTTCTTTCGGGAAGAACGTACTGAAAATACACAACACTCATTTTGTGGTGGTGGTAGGGGGTTACCAAGGACAAAACTCAGGATCCTGCACTTGCAAGGCAGGTGTGGTGCCAGACCTAAATTCACAGCCCCTTAATCCTTTTTCTAAGAGGAAATTACTTTGCCTTTCCCATACTAGAAAAAGTTCATTTGTATTAAGCTAGATTTTGGTGGTACTGGGGATAGAACCCCAGAATGGTCTACTGTCCAGCTTCATTCCCAGACTTTTTTTTTTAAACACTTCCTGTTTTGAAAGTCTTAAGATCCCAGAATGTCTGACTTACATAGGCCACTTAACTCCTGTTTCTCCTTGGAGGGTCCATGTTTGTGACTGTGCTACAATGTGCTATAATCCCACTGTCTGGTTTCTTTTTTAGGTTTTTTGAGACATGGTCTCTCTCTGTAGTTCAGGCTGGCCCTGAGCTCAGCCTCAAACTCAAAGCAATCCTCCTGCCTCTGCCTCCTGAGTGCTGGGATTACAGGCGTGAGCCACCATGCCCAGCACTATGGTATGTGGTACTGATTGCTGCTGGGCATGAGTGTCCACACCCAGTATTGTATTGAGGATCGAACCCCGGCCCTTGCACTTGCAAGACAGGCGCTGGAACCACTGAGCTAAATCCCCGGCCCCATTGTCCCTTTCAATGAGGAATGCTGCCCACTGGTTTAGACTGTACTTTCCAGCCAAAATCTTAAAAACCTGCCTCATTTACGTGGACACTTCTCCTGCCACTACAAACACTGACTCAAACTACCATGGTGCCTACCTGGATGGCTGATGTGGCACACTCCCCAGTCTTGGTCTGCGTGTTTTTATCCCATCAACTCTCCCTTGCACACCTATGTCTTACCCTGTGCAAGTAACACTCTATCTCTTCTCACGAAGACTAAAATCCTCAATGTGGTTTACAAGGCTCTCCCGGTGAGACTCGAGGTTGCTCTAATGAAATGCTATAGACCGTGCCGCTTAGGCAAGTATTTGTCTTTCTGGATTTGAAGACTGGCAACTGAAGATTAGGGCTGGGCTCCGGCGGAGCTTCTCTTCCCCGCTTGGTGCGAGCAAGCTCTGGTGACTCCTCCTCTACCACAGGTACTGATCTCATCACGGTGAGCTGGGCTGACCATGACTTGACCTAACCCTACTTCCTGTACTTCTCAGAGGTTCCGTCAAACACAATCCCAGGGGGTCAGAGCTTCAGCATAGGAATCTGGATGGGGCAGCCAGTAAGAGGCACCTGGAGAGCCAAGATCTGTGCAGTTTGCTGACCTCTGCATTTCTGGCTGCTACACTGAGCTGGATTAATAGTGAACATTTTAAATAGATGTTTCTGGGTGTTTTAAAATTTTAAAATGTAGAATCGAATTGATTGTATTAATTTGGATGCAAGTAGTTACTGAAATAGTGGTAAGCCCGAGTCCTTGGGATAATGACATTTACAAAGACTGGAAACTTGCAAGGTCAGCGGTCTTAAGACAGAGCAGGGTAGACACAGCCCTCAGGCAGCACACCAGTGAAGACTCCCACTGTCTCATTTTTTTCCAGCAAATTCAGTTTGCCAGATTTTATCTATAATTTAAAACACCACTCATACATAATTGGTGACTGGTTTTGCTCGGTTCTAGACTTGTTCTCACCCTAATTGCACTGCAGATACTGGGAAGTGTTTTACTGGAATCTGTTCCTTGGACGGAGCGAGACGGGAGTGGAGAAGGAAAGAGTGAATCTTGTTTACATGGTTGAGGATGTACTATAGTTCTTTGGCCATTCTCATGAGATTTTTTTAGTTTTCTGAGTAAATGTCAGTAATTCTTTATTGGCTATTCTGTTCAAATTTATTAGCAGTGAACTGTGGGCAGCATTCCTTAATCTCTTAACGTCCTCTTACTGGCTTCATTTTTCTATTTGGTTGTCATGTAGCCTGGGTGGTCTGTAGCACACTGTCCTCTTGCCTCAGTCTGAGTTGCTTTTGTTCTTTCATAGTGTGATATTTTCATTTTTTCTTAGCTAGGTTTTATTTAGTTCTCTACCTTCTGTTATAATATCAGCTTTTAGAACTATCACCTACTTCACTGTTTCTCTCATTTATAATAATTACAATTTAAATTTTTTCTGAATATAAAAACGTTCTGGCTATAAAACTTCAAATACAGGGCCTGGGATTTAGCTCAGTGGTTCTGGTGCCTGTCTTGCAAGCGTAAGGATCCGGGTTCGATCCCTGGTTATCCACATACAATACAGCAACCAGCACCACATACCACAGTGCCGGGCGTGGTGGCTCACGCCTGTAATCCCAGCACTCGGGCAGGAGGATTGCTGTGATGTGAGTTGGAGGCTGAGCTCAGGGCCAGCCTGAACCACAAAGCGAGACCCTGTCTCCCAAAAAACAAAAAAAACTTCAAATACAGCAGTGTCTAAGGGAAAAAAAATCCCAGGAATTTTGTCCTAAGGGCTAACCGCTGTCAGTAATTTTGGGTATACTTTTACTGGTCCTTCTTAGTTCTGTTGTGTCTGTACCAGTAATATATGTATGAAATTTGTGTATATTGATGTTTGTACAGACTGCATATATTTCACAAATGTCTGCGAACCATTTTATGGTTGTCACAGGAACAAGGATACCACCCTAAAACTTGATTTGAGGGGCCGGGGAGTTAGCTCAGTGGTTCCGGCGCCTGTCTCGCAAGCGCAAGGACCCGGGTTCGATTCCCTGGTAACCACATAACAATACTGGGTGTGGAGACTCAACCCAGCAGCAACCAGTACCACATACCACAGTGCCGGGCGTGGTGGCTCACGCCTGTAATCCCAGCACTCAGGAGGCAGAGGCAGGAGGATTGTGATGTGAGTTGGAGGCTGAGCTCAGGGCCAGCCTGAACCACAAAGCGAGACCCTGTCTCCAAAAACCTAAAAAAAAAAAAAAAAAACCTTGATTTGAATCTGAGACAGGTGATGCTGGGCCCTTACCAGAGGCTAGGAAAGAGGTTTCTTCTATAACTGAGGTCTCTAGAGAGCACAGACCTTTCAAGCAGATTGGAAAGATTAGAAAACACCTAGCAAATGGCCTGCAGCTCACTAGGAAAGCAAGCAAATACCAGAGTCAGACTCCACCTTTCCGCAGGTGTCTCCACCTGTGTGATTAACTGCAGAGTTATCTGTATAAACAAGTACACCCCCATCAGGCACGCGCACCAGTGCCAGCGTGGCTCTGACCCTGTGTCAGTAAGACCCACCGCAGGTTTCTGCCGTGTGGACTGTGCCCTGACTCGGGGGTGCCTCAGGGATGAGGGAGCACTTCTCTCCACTGTTCACAAGCACGGGGATGCTGAAGGCCTGCACAACACACCTAGTGACGTGGGACACCACTTAAACTGTTAAACAGTCACTGAGCTGTTAGGCTGTAAACGTTACATAGTTTCTAGATTTTGTAGTTACACCTTAATGGAGATTAAACAGGGGCAAATATGTTACTGCTATGTGAAAGCTCGAAACCAAGTATAAAATACTAACGCGGCTAGGAGAGGGAGCAGAAAACACAGGACACCCACTTACACTCTACCATACGTCTGAGGAGAGTCTAATTTTGTGGAAAGAGTCCGGTGGGTAAGTTCTAGGCTAAAAGGTGTGTACATTGTCAGATGACTATCACAAGGAGAAACCCTCAACAGTCAGCTGTTCTCAAAGCCCAGGGCTGGGGGTGCGTAGCACACTGGGAGCCCTTAGGTTCTGTCCTTAGTACCAGACTCCCTTTAGGGGAGCGGTTTGTATTTATCCCCCCTTTAATTACGATCACTTCATTTTCTTCGGGTAGGCTCAGGAACCTAGGACTGTTTGTACAATGGCTTCCCCAGTCCATGCTGCCTTTGGGATTCTGTCTTCACTGACACCCTCCTCCACAGAGGAGGGACTGTGCCAAGGCCTTGGACATGTGCAGTGGGTGCTGGACAGAGCCACTCTCAGCCCTCTGCTGTCCTCAAATGGCTGCCCTAGCTGGAGAGAGATGGCCTGTCCTTGGGGTCTGGTTCTGCCTTCCTGTAGTGAGGAGCCCTTGTGGCCCTTTGATGTGCTCAAAGCAGTGCCACACTTTCAAAATTTTCAGTCTGGTAGGTAGTAAGTTACTCTTGCCTTCACTTGCCCTGTGTTCATTATGAGCAAAGTTGAACACTTTTCACTGTCCATCTTTTGGAAAATAGCTTATGTAGATTTGTACTTTTCCCATACGCTGCTTAGGGATCATTGTACTACAGATAATTTTACATTGCTTGGCTTTTTACTGTTCTTTAAACCTGTAACCTACTGACTTTTTCTTACAGTGTCATGCTTGAATAATGTACCTAACACATTCATATTTCTGAAAAAATTTATTAAACATGTAATCCTAGCATTTGGGAGGCAAAAGGAGGAAGACTGCTGTGAGTTCAAGGCTGAGCTCTCAGGAACAACCTGAACTATAAAAGCGAGACCCTGTCTCAAAAAAAAGTTTGGGAGACAGATAAAAATAACATAATAGCACCTCTTTGTTAGGTCAACTGCAAATAATTAGCGAAGTAAATACTACGGGTTCTGTTTGGAGTTATTTACCATTGCAATAGGCACCAGGCTCCCCACCTGGGAGTCTTTAGTGAGACTAACGCCAATCGTATATCTGTATATGAATTTGGGTAGTACTAGCACTGAGAGAAGCCACTTCATGTAGGCTCATCTGCAAAGTGAGGTTGGACTAGACCAGAGGGTTTCTAGCTCTTTCTAAACTGCAACATTTTGACCTGAGTGCCTTGCTGTCCTAAATCACTTCAGTGTTTAACATTAGTTGACAAAAGCCAGACTTAGGGGTGCATGACTGCAAGCCCACATTCAGGAGGCTGAGGCCTGCCACCCACTTTGAGGATCCTGGACGACATAGTGAGAACCTGTCTCAAAAAGCCAATACGTTGACAACTACCAAATGTTTGACTATTTTCTATGTTTGGACAGTATCCAGGAGGACATGAAGCAGTATGTATAGTGTCTGAATTCGCTTTTATCAATGAAAATATCTGGGCCAAAAGACAGATTGTAATCTTCCCAGATCCTGAGATTACATCTCTTCCAAATTCATACCATAAACATAGGTGGAAAAGAGACTGGAAGAAGATGTTGAACAAGGGGCAGAACAGCTCATCTCCCATTTTGCCAGGTACTGAAATTTGCTTCAGAGACATCTGGAATTAGTAATGCACAGGCCAGTCCCACAAGTTCCTGTCAGCCCTAGCTAAGTAAGTTAATGGCAGGGATCTATACCTTATCAAACTGGTATTTGCAACGTGAATCCTTACTTTGATTTTATAAGAGTATAGGACACAGAACTGAGTTCTCTTATGACCAACAGGTTCTTATGAGTGCATCATTCTTGGGAGCTTTGTGTCTCTTCTCATCGGTCTGTGTTGTGTGTGCCATTTCTGCATTTACCCTTCCCATTGAGACCAAAGGACGCGCTCTACAGGTAAGTGACACGAGCTCTGGCTCTCAACTATCACTTTTTGTATGAACTTTGTCTGCTAAAACGAAGGGCTCTATACACTATCTTAGCGGGTTATAAAAAAAAACTGGGTCTCTGGTCCCTCTGTGCATGTACTACCTATGAGTATCACTGAGGTCAAAGTAATGAACAATTAGCTTCACATGTTTTCCTACAAAAGTTGTAGTGTAAGTAACAGGAACCAATTTTTGAGGCCTGGCACTTTACCATTCCCACCTAACTATGTGGATTTAAGCATTACTCTTAGGGTCACACAGTGTTCACTCTGACCCACCCTCTCTTGCCCCACTACCTTTGATAAGAGTGGAGGCAAAGGCTTCAAGGAGGCATGCGCTGCCATCCATTGCGGCAGGTACGGGCTGCTCCCACAAAAGCATCACTTCCGCAAAACCAGAGAAGGCCCCAAAGAGAGGCCATCCTACTCCTCACCCTCGTGATGGGATTAGTAAGGAACAGCGCGTTCAGCAGGATGTTTTCCAGCCTTGAAGCTTGTGCCTGAGAAAGAGTAAGCGAGATGATTGGTTGACTGTGCTACGGCGGTCCCCTTTATCCTACTAGTAAGCTACCTATAGACAAGTGTCACAGTGGTTTTATCAGTACACACAAGGCCGTAATGCACAGCAGGAAAAACCCCAGGAGTCGTCTTGTTTCATCACGTCATGTAATTATGAACTTAAGACTTTCAGTTCTTTACTTTAGAAGGTGACCCATCATTCAATGTTTTAAGCCAGACATTTTGATTCAGTCTTTTCAAGACTAAAAGGGAGCATTCATATCCTTCACATAAATGAATAAACTAGGGCACAAGGAAGCTGAATAATCTAGAAAACCAACACTACCCTCGGAAAATGCTCCGTCGCATTCTATTTTTCTAGTCCTTTCTACAGTGGTGCAGAAAGTACGGGGTGGGGCATCGCACCTCCACGGCAAGCACACAGGCCCAAGTTCATTCCCTTGGTACTGCTGAAAACAAACCAGTATGATACATATCAGCTGTTAATGTAGCTGAGAGATTTCAAATTCAAATCCTCTAAGGAGCTAGTGCCATTTCTACTGACTAGGCCTATGGTTTTAGAGGTACGGTGATATTGTTTTATCCATCTGCACTCTTTTGAGACCATTGTATGAGAACCTTGCAATGTAGGTTCAATACATGAACACACCCTCTATACAGCGAGTCCCCAACTTCTGAGTTGAATCCATCTCAAACTGACACTGAGTTTTGTTACTGTAAAGTTTGTAGAAATTGGGGGGGGAGGAATAATCATTTTGATTTAAAAATGTACTGATTCTTTCCCTTCTCCCCTAGCAAATTAAATGAAGACCTGCAAAACTGGATCTACCCAAGAAGAAAAATGAATTTTATCTTCATGGAGCTATAGAAGTAGATTGCAGGGCTGGGGCTTTACCAACGTAGTTCTGGTGTCTTCCTGGCACCCTATACCAGAATGCCAGGTGTGGTGGCTCATGCCTGTAATTTCAGCACTCTGGAGGGAGAGGCAGGAGGATTGCTGTGAGTTTGAGATTAGTCTGGGCTATATAGTGAATTCATAGCCAGTCTGAGCTACAAAGCAAGACCCTGTCTCATAATAAAAAACTAGAGTGTATTTCTCTAGGCTACTTCATGATTAATAAAGATGTATTAAAATTACTAAAATTCAGAATTTAAACATGCTCAAGAACTTCTATACAAGGGGTATAAATTTAAGCATTTATCAAGAAGCTGTAAATAAGCTTAGGAGAGGGCTACTCTATGACAGAAATGAAAGAATGAACCTGCCTTCCAAGCTCAAGGACGGGGCTTTGAGCCTCAGTAACCACATACCACAGTGCTGGGCAGGGAGACTGCTCTGAGTTGGAGGCTTGCCTGGACTACATCGTGAGCTCAGAGCCAGCCTGAACTATAAAAATGAGACCCTGTCTCCCTAGTTGCTTCCACATACACTGGGTAGACATGCTATAGAAAGACATTAGCTAGTCAATGGGGAAGTTGGGGATCTAAGGTTGGCTCACCCTTATTTACAATGACATCAGCTACAATCCACGAATCATCAGTATAAGAGCTTTATCCCTCTGTTAGACTCAAATCCTTGATGCTTAAGTCCCTCAGACAATGGCAACTGGCAGATAACTTACGGATACCCTCTACACATGTAATCCCCACTATGTTTAATTACGTAGGATTTGACATTTTCCCATATATTTTTCTTATGGATACAGAGGACCAACTGCATTTGAAACTTTGTTTTAGGCCTGTGATCGAGATCAGATATTGTCCAACAGAAAAACCATTTCAAAATTTAACCAAACAACTCACCACAAAGCTGAAGTTGGCAGCTACTTATGATTAAAATCAAAGGCTGGCCAGGGTTTCAGCTCAGTGGTTCCAATGTCTGTCTTGCAAGCACAAGGTCCTGAGTTCAATCGCTGGTAACAGTAACCACGTACTATAGTACTGGATGTGGTAGCTCACACCTGTAATAACACTTGCGAAGCACTGACAGGCAGGAGGATTACTGTAAGTTTGAGCCTGAACTACAAAAGTGAGACCCTATCTCAGGAAAAAAAAAAAAAAAACCACAACGGCTAGGACTGATCAAAGACCAGCCAACCAATGGCAAAGCTGATACTAAAGCATCTTCCCAAGGACTTTAGAACTCGCTACTTTCCAGCCCCAAGGGACTGTACAATGCTGTACAGCACTGCCTGGTACCCAGGCTTCTGAGATTATCACATTAGTCTATAGCAAATTACAGTTTTAACTGGATGCCAAATGTGACATGTTTTTGATAAAAAATGTAGGTTGCTTTGTATACTTACCAGCATCAGTCATTGAAATGGAATTCAACAAATTGAAATCACTTACCTGGAAGAGCTGTTCTAGACTGGTTTTACAGAGCATCAATACAGATGATACTGGTTGAGGTTTAAAAAGTAATACATCTGGTTTCTCTAGTATCACATTTTACTTTATGGAATAGGATGGAGGTCAAATCTGTCTGAATACAGAAAAGAATCATACAGCTCTCTAAAGCACTGTCTACAACAGCAAAAACTCCTATGAGTGCCAAACCCCTTCTTTTGGGGCTGCCTGAGACGTCCTCAATCTCTCAGCAGACTCAGATTAGATATTAGCAGCAGTGTCTATGTATGGAGCAGTTGAGTTTTTCGGGGAAACTCCACTTCTCTGGCCACTACTTTATCGTCCCAAGAGTAAGGAGTGCTTACCTCTGGCTGGTCTAGAGTCTGTTCTTTCCCCAAAGCAGTAAGAGTTGGGCTTTAGTCACTGGCAATGGAAAGATTCCTGGATTTCCTGGCTCACTTGTCTTCAAGTTAAAGGCATTATTTCAGGGGCAAAGAATTCACAATCTGATACATGGTAGAAGATAGTAGAATAGTCGACTGAAAATGGATTGAGATAAAATTCTGGTAAATGTTTTACTTGTAATTACCACGGATGTGTTTTCTAGGACTTGATTATTCTATTTTGAAACTAATTTTAGAAAAGGTTAGCTCTACCAAATTAAGATCTGTCAAATACCCAATAGTGATTTTTTAAAATTGTAGTTAGTTTTTGAGTATCAAAACTTTCTAAACTTTAAAGGTGTAGTTAAGCTTGACAAACTTTCAAAGTGACTTGTAAAACGTCCCAGCTCCCTGCCTTCCTTTCCAGTGGGTTTCAGCCAAGCAGCATTTCCCACAGCAGAGATGGTTCTCTTACCTTTGGGGGTAAACTATCAATTGAAATGATCTCTTCTCTGTCCTTAACAAAAAGAAAAAAATCCAAACAAATTTAAAGGTTGATAAAATATATGCATAAGAATAAGTGTTTTCCCACTTGCTATTTCTGGATTAGTAGCTCAACTTTTCACATATTGATCCCTTACTGGAGCAGTACACAAAAGGAAAAATGAGGGAAGAGTTTAGAAAAATTCTACTGAGGTGACATTCATTAATTTTTCCATTAAAAATCTGGTGTGATAAAATATTCACAGTATAAATTCAGCAAAGTTAATTTTTATTAAAATCAAAGCACCAGTCTGCCCCCAAAAAATTTTAAAAGAAAATCCCAAATCCAATGACTATTGACTCAGACATCCTTCAGTCAGCGAAACCTTCATGGAGAAATCTGTGATCTGATTGGCAGGTTCCAACTCCCAAACACAAATCACCTACATGTGAATTATGACTTAGCAAATTCTCATCCAAGATGGAGGTACAAGAAAAGGTAGAGTTGTCAACTGTTAATTTACATGGCATTATAAAATACTTTATAAAATATCTACATGGTTATTTAAAAGAAGCTCAATAAGAAATTAATATCTGGACTGAAGGTTATGTCCATAATTTTAATAGTCAATCAGATCACTTGATTTCTCTATTCATAATGATTACAGGTTAAAAAAAAAAAAAAAAAAACCCAAAGACATCTTTAATTTAGACCTAAAAACCTTTCATTCACATGCAGCAACTTTTGGGAATGAAGTTAATTTGGATTAGACCTCAGTCAAAGTTTTTCTTTCACTGTCTGTTCAAAAAAGTCAAATTTAAAAGCCTAAGCACTGTAATAGCAGAGGACTTTGAAATGCAGATTCATAAGTGGAACAATTAGCTGTATACTCACCCTTTTGACTGTGGAAGTAATATTTTTTGAAAGCCTTCCTAAGTTATACTACAACTATGTGTAGTAGGTAGTAAAACCTAAGGCCCAGTCTTTACATTGGAAAAGAAAGTAAAACTACCCTGGGAAAAGGACAGTATTGTTTTTTTCCCCGCCTTTCTTGTTATATTAATTTTTTTTCCTTTCATTACTACCCTCTGAGGCAGATAAGCAGGGCCTGTTAATTTAAAGGACAAAATGGTCACATTGCCACCTGCTAGTGTAATATACCCTGCATGGAATATATGGTATATCTCAGTCTATTTATATTTCTGCCATAGCCAACTAAATCATTGATTTACTCTTGTGCTTCCTTACTGCCAAAACATCAGATACTTTGTATGCTGGAAAGCTTTTCAACTGGCATTGAGAAAATCCATAGCACTGATAGGTTCTGCTCATTCCTACCCC
This sequence comes from Petromus typicus, assembly GCA_004026965.1. Lineage (NCBI taxonomy): Eukaryota > Metazoa > Chordata > Mammalia > Rodentia > Petromuridae > Petromus > Petromus typicus. The sequence continues at coordinate 23,997 of PVIR01004917.1, forward strand.
ACCCTCTCGCCTGCAAGGTTAGGTCATATTTGGCAACGGGGGACCTGTGGCTGTGATATGAGGCTCTTGGGCCCAAACCCAGAGAAAAGGCTTCTGAGTTGTTGGTAGAGTTAAACACTGGAGTACTGCTAAATTTAGGTCTAGGTTCCTCGAATTATACTGAACCCCTCCCCAGGATGGGGGGGCGGCCTCTCAGAATGAATGTAGGGTACATAGAGAATCTTTGTAAAGCTTCTATTAGAACAGAATTTAAGGATTATTCAGTGGCAGTTCTCCTGGGCACATGGTCACTTGCTGACTGTCACAAAGCTGAAACCATGATAAAAGGGCTATCTGAAGAGAGAAACCTAAGACAGTGGCATTTCATATGATTATATACAAAAGATGACTCTCAAATGCCTTTTGCTCAGCTAAAGATGGTCATAGCAAAACAAATACTATTTCAAAAAGTAATATAGCCCTAATCATGAAAGTTTGAGATACACTAGTAGAAATTCTGGTTCAGATACACTTAGGAAGTCATGTTTTCTCTCTTAAACCCTATCTTCCTTAGTGATGATGCATAACATAATTTACCTGGGTATCTCTGCTCTAACTAAGGATACAAGTAAAGGGGACTATCAGAAGAGCAGTATTCTCTGATACCAATAATAAACTTATTGGCAAAGCTCCCTAGTTGCTATGTTAAAAATATTCAACCAAACAGACTTAAAAGGTACATGTAATGGCATAAAATATGTTCAAATAGCCTTTGGAGAACAAATGTCAAATGCATTTCAAAAGAACACAACAAACATTACTATGTACTATGTATTTGGAAAAGTGATTATGACTTTTTAACAATGAATACACAATTGACATATATGGACAAACCCTAAATCTACATAGAAAATGAAAAGCAATTGCTAATAAGTTACTTTCTGCTTATATTTTATCTTTAGCAAAACGTTAAAATCCACTTAATTATTCACTAAATATTTTCAAGTTTTCATTTTAAAGAAATGATGGCAATGAGGATAAAAGCAAGTCCTCTACATTTAATTCATGGGAGACAGTACAACCCAAGAATTCCTTAAGTCAACTGTATTTTATTTCATCATTCTAAAGAGAAAAATTTCTCTGAAGCAAACATTAATTGTAATATTTTACTAAGAAATGTCCATTATGAAAAACTAAAAATATTCATGTGTGTTTTGTCAAATGTTGGATTCGTGAAGGGCTCAGTAATTTTCTTCTATCTTGATCTAATTTCTTTCTTTGACAGGTCATCTGATCTAAAAAAAATCACTGAACAAGTAAAAGGAATATATGGATGTCAGTTACAGTAGCTGCATCTGCCCATAAGGAAGAAATCTGTCGTCAGAAAATGGATTTTTGTATCTCTGTCAGTGAAAACGAAATTCCCATTTCCAATCCAAGATGAAACATGAGGTTCTGATTCTTTAAAACCCAGCCAGCCAGCAAACCAGCTAGGAAGTAGATACTTCAGAAAAAACATGTTCACTAATAATTTTCTCCCACTGCCTATTCCAAATCGTACAACACATTTTCATTAGAAATTATAAAGACATATGATAACCACAAAATTAGTCCCTTTCAGGGGAATTTAAATTTAGTGCCCAGGAGGGCATATGCTGCAGAAATCTCACATCAAATACAGTGCACCCTGCTGTACTTTAAAACTGGGTAGTGCCACCAAGAGCCATAATTTAAAGCCCTGTTATTAAAGGACAATCTACACAGTTAAAAAAAAAAAAAAAAAAACAACCACAACAAACAATACACAGACACACATCAAAAGCAAACTTGCTCACTTCCTTCTGTCAGGGGAAGAAGGTGAAGAAAATCAATCAAGAAATGTATGAGACATGGCCTTGAAAACCAGCCATACCAAACATCTCTACAGATAAGATAAAAACAAAAACAACATTTGTTTTCCTGATTTTTCTTTAATACTGTTCCATCTTTCATAATATGCTATTAGGAACCTTCTTCACGGCATCTAATCTATCCTTTTGTCACACCACTTGGTATCCCCTTCAAACCTAGGTTTAGGGCTGGGCAATAATTAATGGGTAGTGGCATTAACTTTCTAAAAGTGGATTAACGCGCACATTCGAACCACGTAACTTTTCAACTCGGAGTCCATACAAGTCTATCCCCTCCCTGTAGTAGCTATCACTCCAGACTGGGGTTCTGAAGCCCCGAAGCGGGAAGAATGCCTTTTTGATGTTGATGTTTTTCCTCCATTGGTTCTACCATCCTTTCTCCCTCCCCTCCGTCATTTTCTTTCTTCCATTCATTTCTTTCCTCTTTTTCATACTTTTTAATAAGAGGTTAAAAGAAATGTTATTAAAGAAATCAAAATCTAGTAAACATCAAAACAGCTCACAAATTCTTCTTCATAATGTCAAATTACTGACAAACAACAACCTCCAACAGACATACGCCAGGGGTGCTGCTTTATTTGAGCAACTGGCGCTCCTCGGTGCTTTTGAGGCGCTTCTTCCGGGGCTGAACAAAGTCATCGTCTGAATCATCACTAAATTTATTATCTTCTGATTCATTCCTGAATTCTACTTTAGGAAACCTTTTTTCTGGATAAAGGTTCTTTAGAAGTTCTTCAAAATAGCTTTCAAGTTTTATACCAGCATTGGCTACTTCTGAATCAGGCTGTTGGATAAAAATAAAAAGAATTAAAAAATAGAGACCAACATTTTAGTCAACAGGAGAATTAATCTATCAAACTTGTTTTTGAGCCCTGAGATTAGGCAAAATCATCAATAAAACAATAGCCTGAGGCTAGACTAACTCTACAGAAGGGACCTAAGATTCTGACTTCTCCAGCTGGTTCAAAAAGTGGTAATGGTACAACTGGATTATTAAAGATAAGTCAATAAGATGCCACAACAGTATTTTAGAATGAAGTAGTGAAATGTGGTATTCGAGAATGAGTAATACACAGGAAAAACCCTTCCCCAAGACTATGCATATTCGCCCACAGACATGTTGGTTTCACTCACCAACAGGATGTCTGGTAAAGATTATTTTACACTGTGGCTGCTCTCCCACCTCACCTCATTGAATTCAGCACAGTTCTGAAAGATCAATCTGAAATCGGCTACAAAATCTTCAGGCTTTGTGTATAAGGAAGAATCTTCTTGCAGTCTTTTCTTGATGGTTGACAAATCCATTGGATTTTTAATTATTCTGTAATAATCAGGCACCTTTCAAAACAAATGAGATGTTATACCAACAATGAAGTCCTACCTAGTCCTACATATCTTCTGTAAGAAGTGACAGAAAAGTTCAGATTATTTTTATGGGATTTCTGTATATGACCAATGATAAGAAAACCTGTTTGGCAACGTTTATAAAATGCTACTGACTTTCATATATGGGTAAGTGTTCTGTGTCATTTTAAAAAAACATATTTATTATTTTAAATGAAAAGCCCTGTCTTCATATATTGCCTCTTTACTATTCTCCAGCTTTATTAAAACAAAACAAATATTAGTTATTTCTAGTAGTATACAGTAGAAAGTATAATTATTATTTTTGCAGTACTAGTGATCAAATTCAGGCCCATGTGCTTGCAAGGCAGGCGCATACCACTTGAGCTAAATCCCCAGGTCTAGTGGAAATGAGTACTAGTAGTAATAACTGACATTCTCAGGGCCAGGGATTTAGCTTAGTGGCACTGCATCTACCTTGCAAGTGCAAGGTCTTGAGTTGAATTCCCAGTAACCCCCACACAAGCCAGATATCTCTCTTCGTACATAAATTATAGCAAGATTATTTTACACCATGGCTACTCTCCCACCTCATTTCATTGAATTCAGCACAGTTCTGGTGAAGAACAAGGGCTTTATCACCAGCTCTACCACTCAACAGCAAGTTCCTGGTTAAGTTATTTAACATCAATCTAAGTTTCCTAGGGCTGGGGATTTAGCTCAGTGGTTCTGGCATCTGTCTTGCAAGCACAAGGTTCCGAGTTCGAGCACTGGCAACATACACCACAATGCTGGGCATGGTGACTCATGCCTGTAAGCCCACCACTTCGAAGGCAGAGGCAAGAGAACTGCTGTGAGTTTGTGGCTGGCCTGGGCTACATAGCGAGTTTGGGGCCAGTCTGAACTATAAAGTGAAACCCTGTTTCAAAAGTTTCCTCATATTCCAAATAAAAAAAATTCTGGCAACTTCATAGGACATGTGTACACACACGTATACACACACCCATTTTATACACACACACACACACACACATATGTATATATGATAAAAGATGACATATAAAGAAAATGAGGGCTGTCTTCCTATTACTGTTATTAATACAAATATGTTGTAAGCCAAGGTCATGAAACAGCTGGCTAGCATACACGATGAACTTATTAAGAGAAAGACAGCGTTTATCTAAGAAAGGTAAAAGGGGGACCAGAAAGTGGGTTTCCCCTGGGTTCCTTTTTGACAGCGTCTCACCATGTACTCCAGCTGGCCCTGAACTCATGATAACCCTCCTGCATTAGCCCCTGAGTGCAGGGAATAGGTCTGTCCCATCACACTCCCACTTCTTTACCCTGATACTGTTAATTTCCTGTGTCTTTCTCTACTTGTTCTTAAGCAGAAAGTTGATTCTTACCAACTGAGTGTATATACTACCATCATAGTTTCTTTTCTTGTTGTTGTTTGCAGTACTAGGGATTGAACTTGGGCCCTTGTGCTTCCAAGATAAGCGTGATACCACTTGAGCTAAATCCCCAGCTAGCACTGTAGTTTACTTCTAGCCTTGCATTAGTTTTTGAAACTTAATGAACTATAAGGATAAATTTATTCAATTTTTAAAGAAATTTCAGGCATCCTATAACAGGAAGAGAATGTATTGGGTAGTGGACCTTTTCCATGAATATAAGATTACAATATATCAGACTCTCAATATGGACCTTTTTTTTCCTTAGGTTTTTTGAGACAGGGTCTCACTCTGTGGCTCAGGCTGGCCCTGAGCTCAGCCTCCAACTCACATCACAGCAATCCTCCTGCCTCTGCCTCCCGAGTGCTGGGATGACAGGCGTGAGCCACCACGCCCGGCACTGTGGTATGGGTGCTGATTGCTGCTGGGGTGAGTCTCCACGCCCAGTACTGTATGTGGTTACCGGGGGATCGAACCCAGGCGCTTGTGCTTATACGACAGGCGCTGGAACCACTGAGCTAAATCCCCGGCCCTCAATATGAACCTTTTTGAAGGCAACAGTTAGCACAGGAACATTCTTCAGCTTTCTATTATTACAGTCCATTTATTACTGAAGTCTAAACCAGTACATTAAATTAAGTACAGAAAATTCGGGGGGAAGTATTTAAGTCAAGTTGTTTCCCTTAAGATAGTGCCTAAACCTGTGAAGTAAAAACATGGAAAGCATCGGCAAAGAGTAGATAAATTAGGTGATGAGAGAAAAATGCCAGAGAAATGAACAGAAGTCTGCGATCGATTTGTTCATGTCAAAATGTAACTATTTGAGATCAGTGCACTAGATATGAATTAACTTTAAGATCTGGATTAGCTATTAGGAAGTATTGAAAACGGTATAGAAAGTAGACTTTCAGGGTCAGGGATTTAGCTCACTGGTTCCTCTGCCTACCCTGGCAAGTGCAAGGTCATGAATTCAATTCTGGGTACTATAAAAAAAGTAGAAAAAAATGAAACTAGAGACTCTCAGGGACAAAATTTCCAAAAACAAACATCCACACTTCACTCTATCAGCATGTGTAAGATAACAGTAACACTTACAGTCAGAGGAACAGGGTCTTGAAAGGCCAGGCTCATTTCATGGCAGTAAAGAAATAAAAGTAGGCGTTCACACTTCTAAGGGAAAAAATCCACAATGCACGTCATTGCTTATTTTCAGTCATTGCTTATTTTCAATTCCATGGGTCTCAAAGTACAAGAATTAAAACTATATGAATACAAGAAAGATACCAAATGTGGTGATTTGCTCTCCTTCCTACTCACTGACAATTTAGAGTATCTGGTATTTGAGTAAGTTCTTGGAACTAACTGAACCAGGCACAATGTCACCAGAAACTCATTTGAAGCTGTCCATTTACTTTCCATTTCTTTCTGGGTATTGAAGGAACAGCTGGGAAAGAAGACCATGTCCAGTTAGAGATCTAGGGTGGGGACTCTTCCTCAGCCCTCTCTGCCTACACATGGCCTACCATGTCCTTTGCTATTTCTTTTGGATGGGTTGGCCCTAGTGGGCACTGTGGGCCTTTCTGTGGCCTTCTTGCTTGATATTTTTATATTGTTTTGTATTTAACAGCTGAGAATCTTAGGCAGTTAACTGCTAACCTTGCAGCTCTAAGTAATAGTTAGATATCAGTAAACCTAATACCACTTAGTGAAACGATGTAAGAGTGAAAGAAAAGCCCAGATCCTAGTGTCACTTCTAAACAAATTATGTGGTACAAAATTTATCTGCGGTAGAAATGAAATAAACTAAGACTTCTACTCAAGGGAGACTAAATTTAAAAGCTCAGGTTTCATCCTATGCAGGAAATTTAAGCATTTATAAAATATACATACACACACAGAGACTCCCGCCCCTTCTGGTCTGTAAATTTTTAAAAAACTGTAATTTGCCGTTAAGTTCTGATTCTTTACTTAAAAACCTCCTAAAATAAATCAATAATAATATTTAACGAATGAAATAAAAAAGACTGCCTAATAGTCTAGTGCAGAAATGTCCAAAGACTTACCCTTTTATCGATTGGTGCCAGTTTAACAAGACCTTCAGTTTTCCTTTTTTCCAAATTGTGATTGGGAGCATCACAATCATACTCAACTTCTGGTTTAGATAAATCTCGGCAGAAGGTACAAATCCACTCTCCACTGTTAAGATAATGTATTTTTAAGCCTGTAATCGTCCTCCCCTTCACCACTTCCCCTTGTCATATCTTCTATGCCACCAAGAATACAGATTTACTTGGCGTGACTTTTTTTTTTTTTTTAGGTTTTTTGAGACAGGGTCTCACTTTGTGGTTCAGGCTGGCCCCCAGCCCAGCCTCCAACTCACATCACAGCAATCCTCCTGCCTCTGCCTCCCGAGTGCTGGGATGACAGGCGTGAGCCACCACGCCCAGCACTGTGGTATGTGGTTCTGATTGCTGCTGAGCATGAGACTCCACGCCCAGTAAGGTATGTGATTGCTGGGGAACTGAACCTGGGTCCTTGAGCTTGCAAAACAGGCGCCGGGGCCACAGAGCTAAATCCCCAGCCCCTCCACCACTCCCTATTATGAGGCAAGGTCTCGCTAAGCTCCTCAGCTGCCCAGACTGGGTTCATATATGCAATCCTCCTTTCCCACCTCAGCTTTCTGTAGTGCTGGTATTACAGCTGTGATCCCAGGCCTAAGTGTTAACAGTCTTTAAAGTCCAGTCAAAGAGGTATGAAATACTTCTATATTAATACATAATTAATTTTATATATTTATATGTAATATATATATATCATATTAAACATACACATTAACTGTCATCTCAGGTTACAATTTTATTTTTTCCTCCAAGGATATAGGAAAAGAAAATGGTGATTGAAAAAAGTACAGCCGTTGTACCAAGATTGGCATGAAGGGTCTTACCAATCAACAGGGATGAGAACTCATTTGAGACGGGTGTGGCAAGTAGGATACATGACACTGTGGTAGATGACACACTGCACACGAGGGCTGCTGTTCTTTATAAGAGCGGCTGTGATAACTTCAGGGGCCTGGTTTTTAAATTCTCCGAACAGATAAGGTTCCACACAAGTGCTCTACCACTGAGCTCCACTCAAAGCCCAGCAGATTAGCTTTTTGCAAAACAGCTCAAGAAGGGGAAAGCCGAGATTATCATTGGGTATTTTTAAGTATTGTATGTATTTGTGCTAAGTGGAATTTTATTTATATTTTCACAAAGATTTTAGATTACAATTGCTATTATTTTAATTTTATTTTTTTAATGTCGGGAACTGAACCAGGGATCTGCATAAACCTGCTAAATGCACTTTTACTGAGCCACCTAGTCCAGCAGTGCTCTACAATGCACAGCAGAAGAGTGTGGAAAGGCAAGGATTCTCTTACCTTGGAAAATTTGTCAGTGTGGGCACATGACAAGAGAGGTGGAAAACTTTTGGACACTTCTCACAGCAGAGAAGTTCTCCTCCATTCTGACAAACTGCACACCAGTCCTCATTGGGGTCATCCTCCTTTCGTGTCTCACCAACATGCAGGGGTGACTTCTGGGAAGCACTGAGCCACTCCGACTTCCCATGGGAGGGGTTCCCCTGGTGAAGTCCAGGCTGGTCTCCTGTGCTGTCAGGGGCATCCAATCTTAGGGCCGTCTCCTCAGAAGTAGAGCTCTGGCTGGTATTTAAGAGCAGGGAAGTAAGAATGCTTCTTGGATAGGAGGTCTGCAATAAAAAGAGAAAACAACGTGTGTGTGTGTGTGTGTGTGTGTGTTTGACTGGTGCTACTGCTGCAACATTAGAGTGAAGACTGTCTCTCATGACCCCTGGTATTCTGCACGAGCGAGAACTGCACTGGAATCTCCAAAGGAACAGGAGAGTGGAGCTCTACTGAATCTGTCACCACAGGTGATGGACAGGAAGGGTGTAAGTAACACACACAGGAAAACCCTGGGGTCTGCTTATACTTAGAAAAATTAGAGAATGGGTAGGAAGTGAAGTCACCCATAAAAACTGTAAATGTATATGCACTGTAGCTATAAATTCCCATTACACTAATACACAGATATTATACTTCTAAGACAAATGTAAACTGTACTGGATACCAGCCTAGTGAAAAATTCTTATCAGTAATAAAAACTACCTCCAATAAACATTTAAAAAAACTTTCCAAGTAATAAATGTAGACATATTAAAAGCGCTCATTCCCTAGAGAAAACCATTTTCAAACTCAGCTTTTTCTTCTGCTATTTACCTTCACATTTTCTTTTTTGCGTGTTGTTTCTCTTGTGATGAAGGGGCTTGCTATGTTGCCCAGGCTGGCCTTGAACTCAAGATCCTCCTGCCTCAAGCCTCCCTAACAGATTTACAGGCACATACAATTGTGCCTAGCTTGCTTGCATATTTCAAAAGAATGCCAATAGTGCAGTTTCTTTGGTTTTCGATTTTAAATGCTACATGTGTGGAATTTCTGTGCTACGAAGGATCCAGAGATTAGGATTTTGCATTCTCTCTAAGCCCTTCTGACACTCACCTAAGGTCAGCACCCATCCATTCTCTAAATGTAGTTTGTCTGAACCATTAACGTTTTAGTTGACAGCAGCCAGCATAACCATTTATTGCTACCATCTACTCCAATTAAAGGCTTATTTACAAGTTTGTTTACCTGATATATAAATCTGTTATACAAACATCTGGATGTTTGTTTCATCATCTAACTAAGTAACTATAGTCCAATGTAGAACTGAAAATGTACTCAAACTAAATTTCCTTTTGGAGTATTTTTCTAAGAACTGGTTCTACCTTGTTTTGCTCATTTGCTTATTTATGCAGGTACTCACCTCCATGTCAATCTCCACCAGGGTCTCACTTGTAGCTCAGGCTGGCTCTGAACTCACTCTGTCGCCCAGGTGAGCCTCGAACTCACAGCAGTCCTCCAGGGTCTGCCTCCTGAGTGCTGGGATTACAAGCATGAGCTACCATGCCTGACACTGTGGTATGTGGTGGTACTGACCGCTGGTGGGCGTGAGTCTCCACACCCAGCATTGTTGTATATGGTTACTGGGGATGGAACCTGGGCCCTTGTGCTTGTAAGACAGGCACCAGAACCATTGAGCTAAATCCCCGGCCTATATCATAACTTTTAACACAGTCAAAATATTATTCTCTGCTTAGCTATTTCCCCAAGGAGTCTGTTACTCTACTATAGAATGTTCTGTAAGACCTGCTATACTGGGGACTGCCCTCTCCTTACCCTCTAATCAGGAACGATATCTCATGAATTGATATAATTACATTTTGAGGCCTAGATTCTTCATCTGATTCTTGTTTCACTATAACAACAGGAAAATCATAGTTTTCAGGCGGTCCACTGTTTTCTTGTTTTATTCGGATTGGCTCCAACATGACTACAGGGACTTTGTGTGTAGAATCAGCACCTGTTGGTTTGCTGGATGAACCAGAGCTGCAAAAGAGAGGGAAAAAAAAAATCTAAAACTACTACACCAAAAACTTCACAATACTTTGAAGTAATACTGCATCATCTCAAAATAACTCTGTTATAGCAACAATAAATGATATACAACTAAAATAGGACTATTTGAGAAGTTTCATTTCTGAGTAAAAAAAAAAACCTTTTACAGTGCAACCCATATATTTGTTATATTCATTATTTATTCTATAAATGTGAGAAGTAAATCTGAATTAAAATAAAATAAAACCAACTTCAATATTCTGAGACTCAATAACTGAGCAATTAAGATCTGGTATCTTAGAATTTCTACATTTTTATGTTTTAATATTTTCTTCTGTGATGATGACAAAAACAACTTGAAGTTTACATAAACATTTGCTGTGTAAGTACAAACACAACAAGGAAATCATTAGCTGGTCCTTTTGCTATTTACACAAGGGTGTGGGGGCAAAACTTCAGACAGAAAGCCACTAATGTTCTCAGGGGTTACAGGCCAAACTGTGCCCTCAGAAGCTTCTTTCATTACAGTGAGAAAAGAGGGACTAGGTTCACTACTTCGGAGCACAATGAGAAGAGCCAAGTGGTACCTGAGAATGTCATCAACTGTAAATTGATTCCAAGTAGAATTCAACTGTGAATTGATTCCAAGTAGATCATGAGAACAATCAGAAATCACTGCAGTGCTTAAAACGTGCTTCTCTTCCCTAAATTGGAATTTCTATGTAATCCTGTGTTATACTCACTTTTCTCCTTGCTATTAAGCTAATGTGAAACATATTATTTTCAACATACAGATAAAATGTTTCTATTTTTAAAGATATTTGTAGTTTAATGCTTTCATTAGCTTATTGAAGTAAAACATGATTATGATTAAAATTTTAAAATAATGGGAGTTGTTCAAAATACACTGAATATAAAACATATGGAGCACTAGCAAGGGAATCCAGAGTTTATATGTAATTGGCTCCTGTATGTGAATTCAATCAAGTGTGGACAGAGACTACTCGGTCTGGAAATGGAGTATAAATTAAACAGATACAGACCCCCCCCCAAACAATACAGTTGAACAGCTGGTACAACATGTATTTGTATTAGGTATTATATAAAGTTGCTTTAAAGTCTTAAAAGGAGATATATGTAGGTCATATACAAATAAACCATTTTCTAGCAGGGATTTGAGCATCCAGATTTTAATAAACTTAGGAGGGTCCTGAAACTGTTTATTTCTCGATGGATACCGAGGGCCACTGTACTAGAGAGCATGGCTAAAGGTGTTTACCTACCTTCCTCGGCTCCCAACACTGGAGGCACTAGGCGAACGTATTGGGGGATGGACGCTAGTCAAAGTAACAGGTCCTGTAAAGGAGGGAAACCATATATATTCATAACAGAATTAACAATTATGCACAAATCCTATTGAATGTGCTCACTTAGCACTACATTGAAACTGGAAACACAATAAAATTCTATGAAACAGTAAGTAGTTGGCAACATCCAAGCACAGTCAGTACGCCCTGTTAGAGTACCAGGGCACTGAAACTCAACCCTAGGCTCTAGGCAGTGTTCTCTGCTGTGTAGCAAAGGCTGCGCATTATAGGATTAAGGATATTTACGGCATTCTTGGCCTATGCTAGTTAATGAACTGTGTGTAGCATCTGTCACAACCTCTAACTTGAGTACGACAATCACAGTGTTACAGCAGCCAGTGTAGGATCTTGATGAGAAATCTCCTGCCAGGAAAAACTACAACGGACAATAATGAGTGGTAGAGGTGAACATAATAGGAGTTCAAAAAAAAAGAAAACTAGCATGAAATGAAAGAAAATGGGGTAAATTCATAACAGACAATGAAATTCACAAGTTTGGACAGGAGGCATAAAAACGATAGGTTCTGCACTGCTGGCAAGGAAATGAAGAATTCCTGTGCTGGCAGGGGATTGGCAGGCACTGTCTGACGTCTAGCACTTATAGTTAATGGTGGACAAATGAAAACTTTAGGAATAGTGTTAAAATGGCTTCCAGAAATGCTCCAGCCACATTATAAGTCATCACCCACGAGTGAAGACATCTCTTTCACTACATTTTCAACAGTGAGGATTGTCACAAAATAGCAGGTAATTCAGTGATTTGAAATTGTATTTGCTTTCAATTTTTTTCAACTAGCAGTGAGAGTAAACAAATTTTGGCCTAATTTGATGTACCAACTATACACATTTTCCCTGTAGGGAATTACCTAGTCATTATGTGCTCTGCTGATTCAGAGAACATTCTGTATATGTATCAACTCTCTTCTCTGCTGTATTTTGTTCAAACTTTGTTTAAAATAGTTGTGAAGGGAAATAAATCAGAAATAGAGGGTTAAATATCACATTTTCTCTTACATGAGGAACTCAAAGTATAAATAATTTAGAGATCAAAATAAAAGTCAGTAAGATACAGGACGGTAGGCCTTTAGCAGATGAGAAGGGGATCTGGGGACAGAAGAAGAGGCCTGAAGGATAGGAGAAAGAGAAACAAAAAGGACTGGCAGGCGAACTGGGTACGGATCACTCTCTGTAATGAAGGTATCACTGAACATGTAGTATTAAAGATAAAAATTCAGAGGGGAGAAAACAGGTGTTTGCAGTTAAACTCTCTAACTGCCTTACTTTATGCTTCTGTCGCTGGGGAAAAGACTCAAATTCCTGCTTTGGTTCCAAACACCTATGACTTCATGTCAGGTTCCAGTAGTAGTATTAGAGTATATCTCAGAGGAAATGAACAGGTACACTAATCATTCTTAAACACAAACACCAAACAAATCAGCAAGACTGATGTAGGTATGGTCATTAATCAATTTTAACTCTGGGCAAATTATACACTAAAAGAACACCACAGGCAATGTTTTAATAAGAGTGTAATATTAATTTTTGTCCTACAAATGCTATCAATTCTATAAAATCAGTTGAAATTAAGAGTTCATTTCTGTGTGCTAATTTTAAATGTACAAAAACCTTGTCATATCTTAATCATGCAACACAGAAGATGAAGGAGACAGACTTTGGTCATTTGCAGAATAAAAGTGAGACATTTCCAACATCTAGAGAGGGTACCTGACCTGCAAGGCCTGGGGAGGGCACTGATGAGTTTGGTGACTGCACCGTTCTGCTGGAGGGTGGTCTGGGCTGGCTGTGGTCCACACTGGTATCTTTTCTCCCAATGTTGTCCAGCATAATAGTACTTGAACAATCAATCTTACAAGAAAATAAAGTATTTCAAGACAGACTGGTTTCACAATGTAAAAGTTTATAAGAAATCCCCAAAAAGAACTAGACAAATTGTAGGACATATAAATATCACATGAGATGTTCTAATATATTTCTCTCAAACAACAGAGTAAAAATTTCTACTCTTTTAACATACTATTTTAGAAGTCAATGTAAGAAAAAAGGAAACACTCACAAATTGAAAAAACACTCACATATTGAAAAATTTTATTTTCTGGGCTAAGGATTTAGCTCAGTGGAACTACATCTGTCTCTCAAGCACAAAGTCCTGAGTTTGATCCCCAGTACCAGAAAAAAACCAGTTTCTTACTTCATTTAACACTAACATTAATGAGTTGCATTTTAAAAAGGTAAACTTGCAAAAAGAAAAGCAGTATAGTTTTCCATTGTTGGAAATCTATTTTCTGTCTACTTTAAGAGAAACTGACTGTACTTTTTTTTTGAGACAGGGTCTCACTTTGTAGTTCACACGGGCCCTGAACTCACTATGTAGCCCAGGTGAGCCTGCAACTCACAGCAATCCTCCTATCTCTGCCTCCTGAGTGTTGGGATTATAGGCCTGCGCCACCAGACTTGGCACTGTGGTATGTGGTACTGGCTGCTGATGGGCATGAGTCACCAGACTCATCATTGTTGTATGTAGTTATCGCGGATCAAACTGGGCCTTAGTGCTTGCAAGGCAGTTGCCAGAACCACTGAGTTACATCCTCGGCTGCAATTGGCTTTTTTCTTAATTTACTTCTGCGCTGAATCTGTTGTGATTTGTGGTTTCAGTTATGAATAAAATGTGGCTTTACCCGGACATGGGAGAAGGGCTATGAAAGGGTTGTAAGTCATTCAACTCTTTGGCCCATATTTTAAGACATGTACTAGACAGACAGTCATGTATCACACATTTCTACAGCACAAATCTTACTAGTATAGTGTTTAGTAAAAGCCAGATGATAGATACACAAATAATACTGATTCCTAATCTTTGTCAAGCTACATACTGATGAAGTTTCCAATCAGAAGTTTAGTGCTTTAAACTATTCATGTCTAAATTCACAAAATATGTAAGAATGTCTTTATAATAAAAATAAAGTTTAATTTTCTAACAGATCCAATTTTTTTTTTTTTTAAAAGACATGGTCTTGCTTTGTAGTTCAGACTGGCCTGGAGCTCACTATGTAGCCCAGGATACCCCTGAACTAATGGCAAATCCCTGCCTCTGCCTGCTGAGCAATGGATTACAGGTATAAGGCACTACACCCAGCACTGTGGTCTATGGTACTGGGGATCCAACTTCAACTTGGGACCTTGTGCTTTCGAGTCAGACACCAGAACCACTGAGCTGAATTCCTGGCCCTCCAGTTTAGTCCTCAAGGTCCCTAGTTCAATGATAACCACAGACCACAGTTCTGGGTGTGGTGGCTCACACCTGTAATCCCAGCACTGGGGAGGCAGAGGCAGGATTGCTGTGAGTTCAAAGCTTCCCTAGGTTATTAAACAGTGAGCTCAGGGCAGCCTTAAATACAAAACCAGACGGTCTCAAAAGAAATCAAAACCAAAACAAAACATACAGTTTTCTCATTTAGAGGACACAAAATTATAAAACATTAAAAAGACTGCAGGGCCATGGGATTTAGCTCAGTGGTTCCAGCGCCTGTCTTGCAAGTGCAAGGACCCGGGTTCGATCCCCAGTAACCACTTACAATACTGGGCGTGGAGACTTACGCCCAGCAGCAATCAGTACCACATACCACAGTGCCGGGTATGGTGACTCACGCCTGTAATCCCAGCACTTGGGAGGCAGAGGCAGGAGGATCACTGTGATGTGAGTTGGAGGCTGAGCTCAGGGCCAGCCTGAACCACAAAGCGAGACCCTGCCTCAAAAAAAGAAAACAAAAAACAAAAAAAACCCCGATTGCAATAACATTAATAACGTAAAGTATTAGGACTGTCTTGTCCTATTACAACTGATCTCAACTTGAAAAAAAATGAAAACATTTCTTTCATGACAGATTATTCCTCCCAAGTACAGTGGTATAAAATATTTCTGACAAAGTTTTTTAATGTTTCATCATATTCATAACAGAGATTAGATTAAGAAAAGGAAAAAAAGGATTCAACTTATATTTGTGTATCTGTCTACATGATGCATTTGCTGCCTCAGGAAAGATGTTTAAAAAAATATGGACAAAGTTAAAAGCTTGGAGAATGAATATATTAATTAACTTAAAAATAAAACAAATCAGAAGTAATTTGCATTGGTCGGGACAATCTAGGAGGAAGCGTTTAGATTTCTACTACTGATCACATTCCATCTTCTTGTCTGTAACTTGAATCTATTACATTCCAGCCATTTGACTTTTATCACCCTTGTCCTTACTGCCTTCCTTTTCTCTCTTTTATTCCATGACCCACCATCTTAATCATTACAAATCCTTCCAACTCCTGGACCCAGAAAGACATTCTATTGCATGTCCAAGAGGGTTATAATTTTAATTTTTACTGCTTTTACCATATATATAAAGAAAAAAAATTTGAGAAAAATAACCTGGAATCAAACAAAGCCAGCCAGATTACCAGTTCCAAACTGACAACTTCCAAAAGAGGTTAGAAGTATGAATTTTGTGTATACATACGTCAGGAAGAGAAGGAAGATTATAAGCAGCTCCAACTGGTGCGCTCAGATCAATCATAGGTGAACTGAAGGCCTTCCCGTCATACCCTGCTGCACTAGTGATGGTGGGGCTGGAAGGGGTAGAGGAGGAGCTGCTGGCGGCTGGGGCGGCAGCCTGGCCACTGCTGATCTGCCACTGCAGGTGCGGGAAGGATGGAAACAGGGTATCATTTAGCTGCAAGGAAGTAGCAAGCACATTCCGCTGTCTAAATTCAACTGTATTTTCAGTGGAAAAACCCAAAAAACAGAGGAGAGAGGGCCAGGGATGTAGTTCAGTGGTATCATTCCTGCCAGGCAAGTGCCAGGTCCTGATTCCATCCCCAATACCGACATCAGGGTGCACTCCCACTTCTACTCAAAGAGAACTGTGAGTAGCTATCAAAAAACGATAGGACCCAGTCCTGAAAAAGCTATACACACTTGAAAAGGAGTAGAGCTGTAACAAGTACAGGTGGATGTTGGATAACACCTATTTTCTTCTACTTCTAATAGCTGGAGATAAGTCAGGGACCAGGTCTTTCAGGTTTTTATTCTTTTTTCATTTTTCCTCTATGAAAAGTGCTGACATACTCAAGGAAAGGCTTGTCACTGATACTAGCAGGTGAGATACACAGAAACTAAGATGATAATGGTAGCCTGAGCTACACAGAGGTCTTTTATAAAAAACAAAAAGCCCAGCCCTTAATATGCTGGATATACTTACATATATTACAATAATTCTCAACACAACTCTATGAGGTACTCAATCATTTTCTACTTCAGGTAAGTGAAATTAAAAAAAAAAAAAACAACCAACTTGCTCAACATCAAAAAATTATGAGGAAAACAGAATTAAGGATCAGTTATAGTTTGGTCTCTTTCCTCCTGATCCTAATTAAGAAACAAAAATGATGGGCCAGGGGTTTAGCTCAGTGGTTCCGGCGTCTGTCTTGCAAGCTCAAAGACCTGGGTTCGATCCCCGGTAACCACATACAATACTGGGAGTGGAGACTCACGCCCAGCAGCAATCAGTACCACATACCACAGTGCCAGGCGTGGTGGCTCACGCCTGTCATCCCAGCACTCGGGAGGCAGAGGCAGGAGGATTGCTGTGATGTGAACTGGAGGCTGAGCACAGGGCCAGCCTGAACTACACAGGGAGATCCTGTCTCAAAAAACTAAAAGGAAAAAAAAAAGAAAAAGAAACAAAAATGAATTTAACATTAGTGAAGAAAATATGGTAATTATATAGCAAAGCCAAATATCAAACACAATATTTTTTGAATAAAACTTTCAAATCATCTGATTAAAATTAATGTTGATAGATGATGAGATACCATTATCATCTTTTGTGTGGCTATACATGGTGGGCATGTCCTTGCCAAAAAATTAAACCAAAATTGGTCTGTAAGCCTTCTGTTGGAAAGACTGTTCAGAGGTGCACTTCAGAAGACAAAGCACAGAGATGGTTCTCTCCTTACGATGAAGCAATTCTGCAAACACTTTTACTTGAAGACATCAAGAACACAGTAAACTATCAGATTTAGTATGTAACATTTAATATTAAGCTTCATGGATACGTAAGTTTTCCACATGGAAACTGTGCCCCAACTAAATGTTTCCATAAAAATCTCAAAACTCTCTGGGGACTATAATTTGAATTTGTAAGAGTACTTTTGTTTGAGGAAGCATAATGTGCTTACCTAAAGTTATACATACTAGTATTATAAAATTTAATGCCAAGGACTCATTTATTAAATTGGGCCTTTGCTCCTACAGTTGTAGATTGATTTCTCTTATTGACTGATTACAAAGCACAGAGTCTCAGTTTTGGTTTCACAGATCTATCTCAAGTAACCTTTGAAATTCAGTTATTTAAAAATAAAACAAGTTTGTATTTGCTTTTCAGAGCCTGCTACTTAATCTATAAATTCAATGTGAATGGGAAAGAGAACCAGGAGCAGAATAAACAACCAAAGTAGATATATACCTGTTTGATGGCTTGTTGAGCCAAGAAAGCCATCTGGAGAGGATTGGGCTTTATTGCTTGCCGTGGCACATTCTGGTTTGGTGGATATCTCAGCTGTTGAGGATGAGGAGGAAGAACTGGTCCACTGGGTTTGGGGCTGTGATTTTGAAAGTTTATCAAACGTGGAGGGGGTTGCTAGAATAAGGAAATTAAAGCATTTCAGAAACAATTACCTCCATAAAGACAAGTTAGAAAGGCTTCATAAAAGGGAATGAGCAGGCTCTATAATTATGAGGCTTTTTTGGAGGGAGTGTACTAGGAATTGAATCCAGGGCCATGCATGAAACATAGCATCTCCCAGAATTACTAGGTTGCCCAGGCTGGGCTTGAAGCTGTGATCCTCTGTCTTAGCCTCCCATAGTGCTGTGGTTATAGGTGTGTGGCACCACACGAGCTTTGTGTAATACAATTCAAAATGATTTTATTAGAAAAGCACCTTGGGAGAGGGGCTAACATCTAGGTTTGTAGGCTATATTGGGGATTAGACAAATGCATTTTTGATGTTCTTCTAAATCCTTGATAATTATCTCTTACAAAGAACTGACCTCTTCAAACCTCAAAGTGATGGAATGATAATTGCTAACATATATTAACTGTTGCCTGCCAGGTATTGCTTTAAGTGCTCCATAAACACTCATTTAATCATGACAACAATTCTATGAGGTAAGGATTATCTTTTATTCTATTTATAAGGAAATTAAAAGTATGGAGAATTCAAGTAATGTGTCCTAGGTTAATACAGTATTTTATTAATAAAATGTTTTTATTAATAAAAGACAGTGTTGTCCTTATACGGGATTGGGACAGTCTATCCCTAAGTCTATCCCCCACCTCCACCCTCCACCTCCCGGGATCAGGGATCTAACTCAGGACCTTGTCTTTCCCAGGCAGGCAAGGTGCCACTGAGCTACAGCCTCAGCCCTTAAGGTTTGTATTCTTAAAAATCATTAATAATGAAAATAGGTGACACTGTATTTTAAAAATTGACATGTTTTTGCCAGTTGTGGCAGTGCAAACCTGTGATCCCAGCATTATTGCAGGACGATGCAGAAAGACTGCAAGTCTGAGCCTACATGGTGTTATCTGGTGAGACCCTGCCTTAAAATTCAGAAGAGCTGGGGATGCAGCTTAGTGAAAAGATCCTGAGTTCAATTTGGGGGAGGGCTATTATCTCAGATCTTCTTGACAGTATTTTCTGTATATTTTGCCACTAAGCCTTGTGCAGTAGATATTTTTACCTTTATTTGCAAATCAAGAAATTATAAATATTAAACACTTAGATAATTTGAAGTCACACCACTAGTAAAATTGAGCATCAAGGCCTTCACCATATCTAATCTATCCCATTACCAAAACATGTATTTTTTTTTTTGAGACAGGGTCTCGCTTTGTAGTTCAGGATGGCCCTGAGCTCAGCCTCAAACTCACATCACAGCAATCCTCCTGCCTCTGCCTCCCAAGTGCTGGGATGACAGGCGTGAGCCACCACGCCCGGCACTGTGGTATGTGGTACTGGTTGCTGCTGGGCGTGAGTCTCCACACCCAGTATTGTATGTGGTTGCTGGGGAATCGAACCCAGGTCCTTGCGCTTGCAAGACAGGCGCCGAAACCACTGAGCTAACTCCCCGGCCCTCAAAACATGTTTTGATTATTTTCTGGCTGTTAAACAGTGACAAGCTTGGCACAGTGGAATAGGACAGTAGAGGCTGAGACGGGGATCACGAGGAGCTCCTGGCCAGCCTATGCTACATAACGAATTCAAGGCAAATCTGAACTATGTAGCAAGACAGTGTCTCAGAAAAACAAAATAAAACAAAACCATAAAACACTAATTAAATCTTAGAGGGTAAATCTCAACAAATGTCAGTCCTGTAATCTGAGATTAGAGCTCTAGAAAATCGGTAAAATTATATATTTGTCTCCTTTTGACCATCCAATTCCCTTTTAAATTAAATGCAGTATTTGCTGCTTTGCAAGATAAAGACAGTGCCTCACTTTGTAGTTCAGGCTGGCCCTGAGCTCAGCCTCCAACTCACATCACAGCAATCCTCCTGCCTCTACCTCCCGAGTGCTGGGATGACAGGCGTGAGCCACCACGCCCGGCACTGTGGTGTGTGATGATTACTGCTGGGTGTGAATCTCCACACCCAGTATTGTATGTGATTAACCTGGGATCGAAACTGGGCCTGAACCCAGGCCGTTGCACTTGCAAGGCAGGCCCCGGAACCACTGAGCCAAATCCCCGGCCCTTTTTCAAGATATTTTGCATGTGCATGTACACAACATGTCAGTTTTATGTTTTCAGAAAACATAAGGGGTAAAGTGGAAGTACCGCCACCTCACATGCTAGCTCTGAATGAAGACAGCCACATGCTATACTATATGCACTGATTTTGGGGTTTTTATTTCCTTCTCTTCCTGTTGTGGAATTTATTCTCTTGTCTTGAGTTAATTGGTGTGCTACCTTATAAATCTGTTGTTGCTGGGCTTATTCTCATTCAAGATCAGTAATTAAATGCCTAGTGAAAAATAGATGTAAATACTGTTTTTAGACCAAATTCTGCAGTAAAACTATGTGTAAGTGTAGAAAAGTATTAGAAAAACAACAGAACTTTACTGCTGGACACAGTGGAACACACCTGTGATTCCTACCACTGTGAGACACAGGGAGAAGGACGGCAAGTTTGAGTCCAACCCAGGCAACTCAGTGTGGCTTTGCATCAAAATAAGGGGCAGGGATGTAGCTCAGTGTGAAGGCCTTGGGTTTAGTCTGCAGAACTGGAAAACATAGCAAAGCTTCCAAATTTTATGGAAACACATGATTCAAGCCATAGCAATCCTTTTTGACTTTTAAATAAAAGTTTTGTTGACTAGAGGGTTCTATATCATAGAAACAGGAAACAAAAAATAGGGAATTATAATGGAAATAGTAGAAAACTGAACTTATCAAAAGGGTTAAAATTTTAAGTGAGAAAGCACTCCACAATGGTCTTTTAGGCAGAACAAAGCTCGTTAGGTAAGTTTTTGTCACCCTCGCCCCTTCCTACTATGATTCAAATACAAATGGCCAGACTCCTGAGCAATGCGCTATGTCATGTGAGAAATCAGTGGGATCAGACATCAACCATGTCATCAATGAAATCACAGGCTCATCAAGGGCAAGGTGACACCCCTGAATCCAGGGTCATAGTTCATTGGATTTGTCTACCAGAATGCTGTGGCATGGGAGAATTGTAGAAACAGGTTATGATTGAAAAACAACGAGCAATATTTGAGATATTTTGATCAAATGGAATTTAAATGGGAAGATTCAGAAGAGGATAGTTGACAAGTGTGGGGTAATCCCAGGAGGGACTGTACTGGGCAGTACAAAGGCTCATGTAGAAGGATCTGAGATCTGAGTCCAGCACAGACCATTTATTGAAATCCTGCCTCAGAAGAAAACATATAAAAAGAGACTAGAGATATAGATGCAGTTCAGTGTGGGGGTCTTGGGCTCAATTACCAGGACTGAGGGAGGAAAACAATAACAACAAAAGGAAACAAAATAAAAAACAGAGCAGTAAAGAAATAGCCAGAGCTTAGCCAGACAGACATAATCAGTAGTGGTGAAAACTACTACTGTTGTGAATTGTATATAAATGATTAATGTGATAGTGTTCTGTAACAAGCAGACCAGTCCATAGGAATTTAATGGAGTATATACTATAGCATCAAATAAATACAGTATCAAATCTGCTGCACGTAAGTTCCATTACTGCTCTACATTTGCCAAATTTTGGAACCTTGCAGATAATGCTATTAATTTTCAAAGGAAAACAAGTGGAGAAGTACTGTGTAAGCCATTTTTGGAAGAAGCAGTCCTTTTAGTAATTGTGTGGTACTGTTTACATACTCCCACAGAGCAAAAGGCACATAGACATCTCTGCTTGCAAGAAGATAGTTCCTCATATACACATGCAAACAAACCAAAGAAAATCCAAGAGTTTGGAGGACAGGACAGTGTACAAGTTGACAGAAGAGGACAAAGAGGTGAAAACACAGCAGTGGATATTTGGAAGACAGCTGGTAAAGAGCTGAGCCTGGAGCAGACTGAAAGGGGACAGTGTGTAAGGGAGGGGCTGTAACTTGTGAAGGAAAGAATGTTACACTAAAGCTGTATGTACAGTGTGCAAATTCTATCATAGAGTCCTAGAGAATGACTATAAGATAAAAAGCAAATTTCTACTTGCTAAAGTGTCAGGATTCACTTGTTTTGTTCCCCTTAGTATGACTAATTCTTTTCACATAATATCTATTATCTGCCTCAGTTCTATACTACTTAGTGAAAAACTAATTCAAATAATAGAATTAACTTTTTTGTGATTCATAAACTATTAAATAATCAGTGTCTCTCAGACTCTTAAGGACATTAATATCTGCGTTTGAAAATATTTTGTTTTGCATTTAGCTTGAAAAATGTTATTAACGCTCTTTTCTGTATATACTATCATTCCACCCATTTTTTTTTTTTTTAGGTTTTTGTTTTTTTGAGACAGGGTCTCGCTTGGTAGTTCAGGCTGGCCCTGAGCTCAGCCTCTAACTCACATTACAGCAATCCTCCTGCCTCTGCCTTCAAGTGCTGGGATTACAGGCGTGAGCCACCACGCCCGGCACTGTGGTATGTGGTGCTGGTTGCTGCTGGGCGTGAGTCTCCATGCCCAGTATTTTTATGTCGTTACAGGGAATCAACCAGGGCGCTTGAGCTTGCAAGACAGGCTCCGGAACCACTGAGCTAACTCCCCGGCCTTTTTTTTTTTTTTGAGACACGGTCTCGGCTTTGTAGTTCCAGCTAGTCCTGAATTCAGCCTCAAACTCACAGCAATCCTCCAGCCTCCTGAGTACTGAAATTACTTGTATGTGGTTACTGGGGATGGAGCTTAAGACCTTGTGCTGCCAGGCAGGTGCACAACCATTGAGCTAAATCTCTGGCCTTTTGCCCACAATTTTTAAAATTTCAATCCTACCAGGTATGCTCCTATCTGAAGCTTACTATTTTCTTTGATGGAAAACTCACCAAAGAAACTGAAAAATTTCTTGCTATTTGCTTTTGTTATAAGTTCAAACAAAGCTTCTAACAGACATACAATTATTCCTATGAATTTCACATGCTTTCTCCAGCAAATAACTAGGAACTCATAAAACACCAACACTTCACACCTCAAGCCTTTATGGAAACTCTTAGTGACATCAGGATCTACCCGAGAATACAGTGAGATTTTGGTTTTTTTTGAGACAGAGTCCTGCTTTGTAGCTCAGGCTGACTCTAAACTCATTATGTAGCCCACAGTAGCCTCGAACTCATGGCATCCTCTTGTCTCTGCCTACTGAGTGCTGAGATTACAAGGTGTGGCCACCACACTTGGCTGGGAACACAGCTTAGTTGGGGTACATGACCTTAGCACACGCCAGGGCTTGGCTTTCATCCTAGCAACAAAAGAACTATCTACATATGTCCACAATATTTACTGAGGGTTGAAGAGCCTGTCAAAAATCATGTGTTACAGAAAACATTATAACATAGCTGGGCATGGTGACATATATCTACAATCCCAGCCACTGAAGAAGAGGCAGGACACCAAGTTTGAGCCCAGTCTCACACTGTCTCAAAATTACAGGAGTGTAAGCTTGGCATTCTCTGGGCTTAATTTTTAGTACATGGGAGGGAGGGGATGAAGGCATTTTAAATTGCTTTTTAAATGAAGAACCATATAGTATACTCCACTTAATACTAAAAGAATACTACTGTAAACTTTTCTTTTCCTTTTTTTTCTTTTTTGGTTTTTGAGGCAGGGTCTCGATATGTAGCCAGGCTGGCCTCGAACTCAGTGATCCTGCCACTGCCTCTGAAGTGCTGGGACTACAGACATGTACCACTATGCTCAGCACTAGTATACTCTTCTTTCTCTGACTGAGACATCTCTTTTTGGTGAAATTATGTGCAATAATATCCACCAGATTCCTTTATGCTTAAGTTGTCAGATTCTAAGCAAAGTTTTATTCTACTAATCTCCATTCTGCTTGATTTATGTTATTCACCTAAATCATGTCAGATCCTTTGCACAAACAGGAAGAATATAAATTATGAAAAGTACTTGAAAGTAACAATTTATGAGAGTCGGACTTTAAGCATTGCATTAAAATGTTTATTAATCTATGTCCACATCTAAATTGAACAAGACCTTATGATTTAAAAAATAGTATATAAATCTTTTATCTTCAAAAATAGGACTGCAAATTAACAGAATACTTCATATGTAATAAAAATAAGATAGATAAATAGCTTGTTCAGGAAGAAGTGAAAAGGTTAATATCCTAATGAAGGATACCTGTGCCTTTGTCTATGTCACATTTCTTTTTGTCTAGTTGCTAAGATGCACTGTGTTTTTTCTAAACACCGCATTCTCCCAGAGCCGATTCTTAAAGTACTTGTTATTCTGAAGCTCAAATACAGAAATTACAACTATATAGCTTTCTCCAATCATAGGCACGGGTTATTTGCAAATACAAACATGTATATTCTTGCTATAATTTAGAGATGATCAATAGATGAAAGTAGATATAACAACTAAATAAACAATTAAATCTATGAATAAGGCTAAAAACTACAAATTAATCCAGGGATCCTTACTGTGGTAAATTTTTATAAATTCATATATTAAAGCACTCTGGATATCTAGGTGATTTTAAGACCTGCTGAACACAATTATACCACAGTTATCTGAGTTAGGACGGGCCTGCTTCCAAATTTACCTGATGAGAGGTGGAAGGCTCCTGGATGGGCCCCTGCATCCTAGGGTGTGGTAAACCCACAGGTGCCGGCCTCCGTTGCACCTGTTGCCTCTGAGCCATTACCTGTTGCTGCATATGCTGGAGTCGTAATTGAGCTAGGCTGATCTGGGTTGGAAACTTGGATAACTGGTTTGAAGATAAACCACCTGGTGGTTGTGAATTCTGTTCCACCACAGGATTCTGCTTAGGCATTTGCGGTTGGCAGTCTTTATCCTCGATAACTAAAGAACCTAATGAAAGAGAAAAAAGTAATTTCCAAATACTGTATCATTTGGGTATTTTTGCCCAACTCCAACTACACTGGACCTTTGCATTATGACTTGCCTGATATGCAAACAACTTGGGTTACGCCTGGAATTTTAGTTTTCACTTACAACCAAAATCTTACATTATGATGTGCACACCTGTGCTTCCAGATGAACTCAGATACAGATTTAACCCTTAAAGAGCTGTGGAAGGAACACTACAACATCCTTTCCTGTGGGAGACTGCAAAATTGATTATCTCCAAAGCAGGCTGAAGGGTTAACTCCACAATTGGCTTGTATTGAGAAGCGAGTGCAATTGAAGCCTACAAGCTGAGGTCACAAAACTTGTACCTAAATTCCATTGCTACAACAAAACCTTAATAAAAAGACAAAGTTCTAATTACAACCACATATTTTGTCTAGTCTGTTTCTAATTGAGAATGCTTTGTCTTGCCTTTTACAAGCCTTGCTTCATTTCCAGAGCAACCACATGGACATTCATCTTTACACATAGTGCTATCCTTGCATGTAGCTCACGTTTATCCCAACTGATTACCAATAAAAATCAGTGGCTTGCACTGGTGTTGGCAATCCTGACCCCCATTATCTGTCTCTTCTTTTTGACTTCTCAGGCCTGTGTTGTAGACTTGGCAGGAGAGTGAAGACTAATACTGCATAAGTTTCTGGTAATATTTCAGGGGTCCTCAGTACTTTCCTGTGTGGAGTTGAGAATTCTAGGCCTAGGTCTCTATAATGACCGTGAGATCTGCCTGGAAGAAAAGTGTGGCCTAAAATTATACAAGAGAGGGAAAGCTGTGTAGAGGAGACTGATCAATTTGAGATATAACCAGGCCTTGTGAACCAAATAAGTTTGTAATTAAAGAGCTCACCATACAAGGAATATTCTGGTCTTTAGGACTTTACACCCTTAAAAATAAAGGATGCCAAAAAACTTTCGTTTATGTAGGTTTTTGTAATAAAAATTTTCCAGGGCCGGATATTTAGCTCAGTGGTTTTGGCGCCTGTCTTGCAAGTGCAAGGGCCGGGGTTCAATCCCCAGAAACCACACACAATACTGGGTGTGGAGACTCACCCCAGCAGCAACCAGTACCACATACCACAGTGCTGGACGTGGTGGCTCACGCCTGTAATCCCAGCACTCGGGAGGCAGAGGCAGGAGGACTGCTATGATGTGAGTTTGAGGCTGAGCTCAGGGCTAGCCTGAACTACGAACGGAGATCCTGTCTCAAAAAATTAAAAGCAAAAAGAAAAGCAAAAAAAAAAAAAAAATAAAAAATAAAAAAATAAAAATAAATAAATAATAAAAATTTTCCATGAGAATTTTTTTTTTTTTTTTTTTTTTAGGTTTTTTGAGACAGGGTCTCACTTCGTGGTTCAGGCTGGCCCTGAGCTCAGCCTCCAACTCACATCACAATCCTCCTGCCTCTGCCTCCCGAGTGCTGGGATGACATGTGTGAGCCACCACGCCCGGCACTGTGGTATGTGGTACTGGTTGCTGCTGGGCGTGAGTCTCCACACCCAGTATTGTATGTGGATACTGGGGAATCGAACCCGGGCCCTTGCGCTTGCAAGACAGGCGCCGGAACCGCTGAGCTAACTCCCCAGCCCTCCATGAGTATTTTTAAAAGTTACTAATTCACTGAAAAGTAACAAGTAATACATTCACAGTAACATTTTAAAGAATGAACTGTGTTTAAAATAGGTAAGCACTTTTTACATTTTGAAAATCTAAGTAACTCCATAACTCACTCTCATCTTTTTCTGCTTTATCATATGCTATTGTTTAGGCGAAATATATGAAAGAATCTTTTCTTATACACAGTATCTCTTGACTTTCTAATGGCAATTTGGAACTTCACATTTCTTTTAATGCATTACTTCAGAATGCATTACTATGGTAATTCTGACAGATAATATGTTGGCTGGTTTGTAGCTATAGTGTTAAGCATTTAAAGGTATCTTTGATGCAAGCTTTGTGTATCAATAGAAGACAATCAAATATGTGTAATTTACTAGCACAGTCACTCTTTAGAAACACAACTATCATTACTACTGACTGAGTGATCAGTGCTGTGACAGGTAGGGATTAGGTACTGTAGATACATAGAAGAGAATTTTAAATAGTAAAGGACCTGAGGTCTAGATATTAGAGACCTAGCTCAAAGGCATTAACCAGTATTCACTGAGATCACCAGTACTTTCTCCTTAGCACTTCTATAAAATGTTTCTTAGAAGTCATGCGTAAAGAAGTTAGGAAATTTGTCTCTATACTAGAAGACTTACCATATGTGTCTTAATGTGAATGAATACACCAAGCTGTAAATGACACCTTCCTAAGTCCTACAGAAAGGGCACTTAAACTTGACTATATCAGGGTCGTAGATGTAGCTTAGTATTGTCGCACATGCCCGGCAAGCTCAAGGTCACGAGTTTGACCCACAGAACCGCAAACAAAACAGAAAACTTTACTGTATTGGAGTTTTGCCTCATGTAACAAGACCACCCATATTACTACTTGTGTGGATTTATAACTTACAGGTTCTCAGTACATAAGAATATGTAATACAGTAGGACATGCAAAGAGAAGTTGCTTTTATATACACACTTTTTATTTCCAATAAAGTGAATGAAAGTGTATATAATTCTACTTGCCTACTATGTTATCAGTATGCAAATGTGCACATGTGTTTCTAAACTGGCATGCCGAGGTCTCTCTGCTTCCAGGACTCTTCTTGTTGTTCTCTTCAACGGCTGAGACAAGCCTGTCTCTTCCTTTCTTGGTCTGGTCCTAGACAACACTAATTCACTCTATCCAGCCATTTCCCCCAAGTTTCCAACTTGGAGTCTAGGATTTGATGTGAAAATATCACTGATGGTTCTGATGCAAAGTCAATCAATCTAAAAAAAATCATCAAGGGCAATAGCGGCTCCTAAAGAGGAAAGTGGACGGGGATTCTTAAAATTTTGTCTGGGGAATTTCCCTGGGAGATACTAAAAAAGAAAGCAAAAAGACTATTTTTGCTCAGCTAACAGCATAACAGTAAAGCTAAAGCAGTAACTTTCTGCTGAACTGCTTGCAGACTCTCTGCTACTTAAGATTAGACTCCTTTTCTGTATGTAAGTTATATACTTGAATTAGATAAGTCAATCTTCTCTCCATCTGTCCTGATAAGTCAAGAGAAAAGTCTTTCCTACACAAGATAAAACAATTAAACCATTAGTTACCTAAAAAATGAGTGTAAAGGAAAGATGATATTTTAACAGAAAACACACTATCAAAAATCCTATTTAGCTGGGCATGATGGCTCATGCCTGTAATCCCACCACTGGGGAGGCAGAGGCAGGAGGACTGCTGTGAGTTTAAGGCTAGCCTAGGCTACCTAGTGAGTTCAAAGCCAGCCTGATCTACAAAGCGAGACTCTATGTCTCCAAAAAAACAAAAACAAAAACAAAAAAATCCTATTTAAATGACAGTCAAGATGCAATTTATTTAATAATTCTACCAATAACAATACAAATAGGAATTTGTGGACAGAAAAACCTCCTAAACCTACCTCCTTATACACTAAGTCAACACAAGGATATCGCTATCATCTCAACAGGGACATGTGTATATAATGCATGTGTGTTACCACATGTAAGCATTAATGACACATGAGCAAAAATGACATGTCTTTAAGATAATGTAAACACTTGGAACAGGAAGGGCCTACATCTTCAAGGACCTGTCATGATGACTGAATTAAGGTACCATAAACAAACCTTGAAAAAGTATACATGATGGCCTACCTAAGTTGATAATATTTTGGGCCCAGAAACTAGGATCACAGTGAAACTGGATGATGTTGTTGGTCACTGGGGAAGCATCACACCTTGCACGAAGGAGATGTCGTAACCTGTATGTAATCTAGAAGAAAGCACAGAAGGAAGTGAGTATTAGTAACTTTATGAAGCAAACCAAAAAAACATTCTCTGGTATATATGACAACACACAATAAACAATTTGGTTTGCTCTAATCTATTTTCTCATATCCTATACATTCTATCACCTCTCAATAAACCTTATTGGCTCTCCATTTAAGATATATGGATAATCTATGGGCTGAGGATTTAGTTCAGTGGTTCCAGCACCTGTCTTGCAAGAGCAAGGACCCGGGTTTGATCCCGCGTTGACCACATATCATACTGGATGTGGAGACTCACGCCCAGCAGCAACCATCGTTACATACCACAGTGCCGGGCGTGGTGGCTCACACCCAGCTCTCAGGAGGCAGAGGCAGAATTGCTGTGATGTGAGTTGGAGGCTGAGCTCAGGGCCAGCCTGAACTACAAAGCGAGACCCTGTCTCAAAAAAAAAAAAAAAAAAAGATATATAGATAATCTGACCTGACTCTTACAAGGTCTTTGAAAAATGCTAGCTACCCCTCCAGGAAAGCTCCGTATTAAATAATTTCTAACTGGTCTCCTTTATTTCTTCCGTGCTTTCTAGTATCCATGCTGGATCCTCAACACAGCAGCTAGAGGAGGAGCTACATTAAAATGTAATTCGTATCATGCCATTTCTGTCCTGAAACACGTCCATTCTTCCTATCTTGCTCAGACTGAAGTCCTCAGTACTAAGTACAAGGTTCCTCCCACCCTCCACTACTTCTCAGACCTAACTTGCTACTGCACTTCACCGGCGAGCCCTCTGGCCTCCTTGCGAAGCACATGATGAACATTCCTACCCGAGACCTGGCGTATTCCGTGCTGGCACAGAAACCGCCTCCTGGAATGTATGCATGCTCTTGGCTCTTCACTTCTTTAGCTGTCAGAATCACCAACTTTACAGTCACTGCCACACCTGAAATTGCATCCCTCGTACCAATGCCCCGATCCCTCATCCAATTTACGTTTCTCAGAACTTATTAGTATGTAACAGTCTTTACTGTTTTAGTGTTGTCTATCTCCCTGAACTAAAATGAAGAACCCTGAGAGCAAAGATTTTGTTTTCTGCTCTCTCAATATTGAGAATGTTACTTGGAACATGGAGACATTCAGTAACTAAATCTTGAATACATAAATTCGTATCAATTGCAGCATTATCTACACTAACTACAATAAATTTGGGCCAAAAAAACCCAAAACTGATTTCAGGATGATGCAGGGCGTGTGGCAAGGCACTCAGTAAGGAGCCTTTCCTCAAGCTCACTCTCTCTTCCTTTCTCGCGTCCTCTCACAATCTTTACTATGCTAGTAATATTACCTGAAAGAACTTTTGTGTGTAAAAAGCCCCGTGATTTTATCAAGTTTCTACATTTTAGTCATTTATATTTAAAACCTTTATTTTAATTGACAGAAATCATACGCATTTATAATATAAAGCAAGTTCTGAAATATATATATTATGGAATGGTCACATTGAGCTAATTAACCATGTGCATTACCTCACATATTTGGGTAAGAACGTTCATACATTGATTTATTTATTCATGCATGCATTCATTTATGGTACCAAGGACTGAATCAGGACCTTGTACTTGTGAGATAGGCATGGCACCACCGAGCTAACTCTCTGGTCTTAATGTGAACATTTTTAATACACTCTGCAATTTTAAAGAATACATTGTAATTAATTATACTTTACTATGTTACACAATAAATTGATTTTGTCCTGAGATAATTCTGAATTAAAATTTATACCCTTAGATCACGACCTCCCTGGCATTCCCTACCCCTATGAACCCCCATTGTAATGTCTGTTTCTATGAATTCAATGTTTTACATAAAAGTGAGACCATGCAGTATCTTTCTGTGCCAGATTACTTCGTGTAGCAGTGCTCCCCAGGCTTGTCCCAACTGTCACAAATTGACAGGAGGCTATAGTCTGCGATCCCTTCCCAAACTACTGAGACTTAACGATGCCAACTCAAAGAGGTCATTAATCTGTACTTACAGATTAATGGTTTACCTCAGGATCAGGTCTGTAGAGAGAACTAGGGTGGCTCTGTCCCTTGCTCAAGATGCTCTTTGCTGCCCTAAACATTACAATCTTCACCAGCAACAAAGTCCTCACCAACTCAGTCCTTTAAACCCTGAACTGCTCCAGTCTCCAAAACCAGGAACCAAGCATACCATTTATTCTTTGTAAATTCCCAGTGTGGTACTGTGTTATACCAACACAAAGAAAATTAACACAAAGAATTTCTTTCCTTTTAAAGGTTGAACAGTATTGTTCTATGACTGTATACTACACTTTCTTCATCCATTAACCTGTTGGCAGTTATATGAGTTGGTTCCATATCTGTTATTATAAATAGCACTGCCATAAACATGGGAATGCAAGCATCACTATGACACATGAACTCCATTTTTTTTTGGACCTATACCCAGTAATGAGATTGCTGGAGCATATGTCAGTTCTATTTTTAATTTTTTGAGGACATTTATATGCCTTTCAGTACTTGCTATGCTAATTTATATTCTCATCAACAATTTCCAAGTGTTTCTTTTTCTTTACATGGTCAAAACATCTCATCTTTTTTTTTTGAGACAGGGTCTCACTTTTTGCAGTTCAGGCTGGTCCTGAGCTCACTATGTAGACCAGGCAAGCCTCAAACTTCTCAAATTCTCCTGCCTCTGACTCCCGAGGGCTGAGATTACAGAAGTGAGTCACCAGGCCCGGCATTGTGGCATATAGTTAAAGAGGGTTCTAACTCAGGACCTTGCACTTCACAGGCAGATGCTGGAACCACTAAGCTAAATCCCTGGCCCACTTCTCATCTTTTTTCTAATACCCTTTAGGTATTTTTAAATAATTTCAAACTCTAGAAAAATGGCTAGAACACTCATATTCCCTTCCTTGATTCAGATCCCCCAACTGTATCACCTTTATTCTACAACCCACACAAGTGCTCCTACACATATCACAGGTTTCCCCAAAACTTTTGAGAGGAAAATGAGTCCTATCTTCCATAAACACTCCTGAATATTCTGTAGCAAAGATCTAGCAATCAGTAGTCAAGTTTAGACAACTGAGTTATTACACACTATCATCCGAAGATGTCAATTTGTCCTGCCATGTGTGATTTTGCTACATAATCTCTCTACCTGAAAACCAATTCCCTCTTGTAACTGATTTACTGATCTATATTCCTATTTACTTAATGCATTCTAGTCCACTATTATATTGATTTTTCAACTCTAAATGTATTCCTTACATACCCAGTAGGAATCCAAGCCCCTCTGCCATGTCCCTGAGATTTTTAAAGCACAGCACCAGTTTCTGGTGTAAAAAGACATTCTGGAAGTGAGGAGTGGTGGTGCTTATCTGTAGCACCAGCTATGCCATTCCCACCTCCAAACATAAATAAGGGCTAGAGATTTAACTCAAGTGGTACTGTGCAAGCATAGAGGCCCAAGTTCGATGCCCGGTACCGCCATAAATAGAGTTTAGGGCACACTTGTACTTTTTTCCCTTTCCTTGGTGTTTTGAAATGTTATCTGGAAGCATCGTGGGCTCACTACTATTGGGGTGTAGCACATAAACATTCTGATGTATACATCTGTTTCTACAACTATTTCTACATCTATCTGCATACATTCGTGCATGAAACAGGACTCGCACTCATACTTAAGCCTCCAATTAAAATCTAACACACCACAGGGTCTTTTCTAACCCCGCTTCTTTCTTAAGTATGTTTCATTAACTTTCGGTGCATTTATCCATTACTTCATCTATTTATTATTTGACAACATCATCGGAGGCCGAAGGGTTCGTACCACCTCTCAGGCTCAGTGCTTCCCATCTCTGGCTGCTGCCTACTATTTGTGACGACCCCAACACCCTTCACTACTCTGCATCCTCAGTCACTATGCTGGAGCCTCTTTGCACCCTGAAAAGAGATGCTTCCTAGTTTTATTCTTTTTAAAAATGCATTTTTCCCCTTCAAGTACACGAATTAGTACTTTGTATCTCATGTTTGTAACGTATGGAAATCAAATAATGTTAAGAATTTTTACTTACCAAAAAAAAAATTAGTGTACCTCTTTACAAGGAAATCAGCATTAGTTATAAAGAACAATGAAGCAAATCACTTGGAAGGAGATACTTTTTTACCACTGAGGTTCTATGTTTTAAATGTTTTCTTTTTTTGATATGATTTTATTTATAACTTCGACATCAAGTACCTATTTTCTTAATTAAGATGCAGCAGGTCTAAAAGTAGTACCAAACATGGGTCCTTATCTCATATAGTGTAAAAATTTTATTTTGTAT
Source organism: Petromus typicus (assembly GCA_004026965.1). Taxonomy (NCBI): domain Eukaryota; kingdom Metazoa; phylum Chordata; class Mammalia; order Rodentia; family Petromuridae; genus Petromus; species Petromus typicus. Next base: position 57,479 of record PVIR01004917.1, read on the forward strand.
TTTACTGTCATTCAATATACAGATAAAGAGTTCTCTTTGTTGCCTAACTCATTTATTACCCACTTAACATATAAACCATTATATTTCACAAATCTAACACAAGCTTAGATAAATTTCTGAGTGCCATTAAGCCTGGCTAGTACAGAAAGTACACAATAGTTCATTACATCTGTGTGCTGGCTGGTGTAGGGAGCTGCTGAGAGATTTCAACGCAGAAGCATTAGGGACTCCCAAGGACATGAAACGCTGTTAGCACAGGCACATGACAAGGTTTACTTATGTAACCACAGATCAACCACACGTGTGCAGCAGTCGTGCAAGGATACCTAGGAGGGAGGGGGTGATCATGCAGAGAAATTTATAAACTTGCAGTTAGATAGGATGAATAAATCTAGATACCTAGTGTACAGCATGTGAACTATATTCATTGAATGTTAATACAAATGAATGTTAATTTGCTTCACTGTAAGTTTACTATGAACATCAAAAATAATGTTTTATTCCTTATATACAATAACATTTTTTTAAAGAGTTGTTAGCTAAGTTTGAAATTTAAGTACTGTAGGTTTTTTTTTAAAGAGTGTATTAAATTCATCATGTAAACATCTGTCATTTAAAAGATAACATAAGTGGGCTGGGGATTTAGCTCAGTAGTTCCAGGTCCTGCCTTGCAAGTGCAAGGGCTCGGGGTTGATCCCCAGTAACCACATACAACAATACCGGGCATGGTGACTCAGGCCTACCAGCAATCAGAACCATATACTACAGTGCTGGGTGTGGTGGGTCAGCACTTGGGAGGCAGAGGCAGGAGGATTGCAGGATTCAGGACCAGCCTGAACTACAAAGTGAAACCTTGTCTCAAGAAAAAAAAAAAAAGGATTAACATAAGTGAATATAGCTACATTTAAATGCATAAGAACCTTAAAAAGAACAGACTGATTCTTAATCTTTCTAAATATTTTTAAATAGCCACAAAATTGGTACACACACACGTGTGCATGTGTGTGGTACCAGTGACTGAACCATGCCTGGGCCATTCATCTATGACTAAGGTATGTTTCTGAGACATGGTCTTAAGCAGGCCTTAAAAAGGAAGGAAAAACAAATTTCTCCAACCTAAGCAACTGGCCCTTAGACTTCCTCCTCCCTACATCTGTAGTTCTACTACAAATAAAATCAGTAACTCTGTCTTTATAAGTTAGGTTTTACAACCTCCTGTTCTCATGAACTCCTGTTTCTACCTGACCAAGGACACCACCACATGCTAAATTACAAAACTGTCACAGCTTAACCAACTGCCTTTGCTCTGCTTCTGTGCCTAAGTTTCACATGTCAGTCCAACCTCTCTCCTCTGCATATGTACCACTAGAGCCCTTCCTTTATTCCAGGTTCAGCCTCTGGACACATTTTCCCTTATGTGTTATACACAGAACTATCTGTACCACTTTATTTAGAGAGACCGATACATCTCAATCCTGTTCCTGTTCTTATTTTTCCCACACTATGATAATAAAATAGAAAGTTTTAAATTGCTAAGGTTGATTTGAATGCTTACCTGATTGTGTGAATTTATTTTACATACACACTAAAAAATAATCACTACGGAAAAAAATAAGTGGAGCATGTGGCTTATGCCTATAATCGCAGCACTTGGGATGCGCAGGCAGGAGGATTGCTGTTGAGTTTGAGGCTGGCCTGGGCTACACAGTGAGTTCCAGGCCAGCACAAACTACAAAGCGATACCTTGTCTCAAAAAAAAAGCACTATCGGGCAAATTGAAAAAATAATCAGTTCTCTCACTTTCTCCATTTCTTTGTTTAATTTCCAGAAAAACGTAAGTTTATAGAGAAAAAAAAAATGCTTAAATGTTTTTCCACAGACAAGGCAGTCAAGAACAAAAGACTCAGACTGAGATTCTATCACTGGTAATTTTAAAAGGAAAAAAAAATCATAAAAATTAAATATAATTAATGATTACAAGTCAGATTAGAGGGCTGGGGATGTAGCTCAATGGCACCACAGCTCCCTGGCAAGTACAAATTCCTGAGTTTTATTACTGTTGTGTGTGTGTGAGGGGATGACTAAATTTAGAAATAGTCACAAATAAGTATATGAACAGCCACTTAGCACTCCAGCCTGCTTTATAAAAGCCAGGTGTTCATTTCCAGAGCTTGGACGCAGCTCAGTGGTATAGCACTTGCCTAGCATGCTGGAGTCCCTAGGTTCAAATCCATAGTACTTGACAAAGCACAAAAACAGAGAAATAAAACAAGCTGACATACTAACTTTATAATTCTTTCCAAAAACCAGAACAGATGAGCAAAAACAACCAATTTGACAGTATACCTCTGTGCTTTTTGTAGGAAGGATCAAGAAGATGCTTAGCCACCAGCAGTCTAGTTATATAAACATTCTGCGTGGCTTCCAGTTTCTTGAAAATTCAACAGTCTGGGCCAGGGATATGGCTCAGCAGGACATGCACCTGCCTGGTAAGCACAAGGTCCAGAGTTCAACCCATGGTACCAGAAAAAAAAAGTTCAACAGTTCCTCTGGATAAGGACCTTAGCACCAGGGTGCATGTTGGAATAGCACAGCCCAGCCCCGTGCCAGATTAGTATGCCTAGGTGACTCACGTGGAATAACCATGCACTTAGATTATGGCCAAATTAGACCATCAATGGAAAATGCTTACAATTAGATTTTGGAACTTACAGAAACAGTAAATATTTACTATCTTTTAAAAAATTATTTGTGCTAATTTCAGTTGGCATGAAGACAGTGAGTAAACAGACATGACAAGAGAAAACTGAAGATATACCAAAATCATGCCAGTGGAACATTTTTAATTAATTTAAACCACTAATACGTAAAAAGCATTCAAATATAAAAAGACTAATGTGCATTTCTTAACTTGGTTTTTGTTTTGTGGAAGTGTCTGTGGCAGTGCCCAGGCTGGCCTTGTACTCCCGAGTGCAAGCAATCTTTTGCCCCAGCCTGCTGAATAGCAGGGACTGTAGGTGTGTACACCACCGTGCATGGCTCATTTCTGAATTTTAAGCATCCCAATGACTACTATTTTCCTGTACATGTCCCCTTTTCCCCGGCACCAGCAATCAAACTCAGGACCTTGTGCTTGCCAGGAAGGCAGGGCCTCACCATCCCAGGCCCTCGCTGCAAGTTTTTATAGACTGTTAAATCTATACTGTATCTTACCAGTCGCTTGCTATAAAGTAGTGCTGTACTGCTGCCACTGGAAACTGCCCATTTAGAAAAATGCATGACATGTTCCAGCTGTTTAGAAAGCCCAGCCACTTCCTGCTGTTGTTGCATAAGTTTCATACGATGGTCCTTTGCAAGGCTCTAAAGGGAAAATAAAAGTTTAAAATTAGCCACTGCATCTAACATTCATTTCAAAGGTCATGTTCAGGTAAACAAATTAGAATAATTACCTTTCAGGGGACTGAATTAATACCAACTAAAAATGTTGTGTTTTCTCCCATAGTAAAAAGGGTTTTTTTTCACCTTAACAAAAATAAAATTGTATTTCAAATGTTGCCTCCCACTTCTTCAACCCCTTGCCCCCCAGCCTACTTTTACATATTCTGGGCTTTTAGTCTCTTGTTTATGCACAGTGCCATATACAAATCAGGACAAAAGCAGTGGGTTTGGTGGTTTGTTCCTGTAATCATACCATTCTGTTTTCGGAGGCTGAGGTAGAAATATACAGCAAGATCCAGCTTAATGAGGCCAACTTAAAGAGACCTACCTAACCTGAACACTGAAAATGGGGATGGGGATGTAGCACAATGAAAAGGCCTTCACTTCAATTCCCAGGATAGAGGGAGCAAGAGGTGGGAACAAAAGCAAGGACTGCCTGTAATACAGTAAGTGAAGTTCAACAGTCACAAATTAAATAGACATTCTATCCAGAAACCTTTTAAGAATCCAGTCTCAATTATGACTAGCTTGTGACCACAATCACATTCACCAGAGACTTCCATTCTCAATAACAGGTTAACTCACATACTTCAGACACCTCTGCTCAGGTCCAAATCTGGATTTCCTTACAGCTAAATGAATGACAATTTAATAGTTTGGTAACAGTCAATGGCTTTTTGTATTTAAGTTCAGAGACAAAATAATTTACCTAGGAGGGAATTTATGACTTTTGGGAAATCTTTTAAGTGTTTATTTGAAAACATTCTGATGAGCTGGGGATTTTAGCTCAGTGGCTCTGGCATCTGCCTGGCAAGCTCAAGGTCCCAAGTTCCATGCTCGGTACCACAAACCACAATGCCATGTATGCCTGTAATCCCACGACTGAGAGGCTGAGGGAGGAGGACTCCCATGAGTTCAAGGGTGGCCTGGGCTACACAGTGAGCTTCAGGGCCAACTAAACTACAAAGCAAGACACTGTCTCAAAAACAAACAAAAATTCTGATGAAAAGAGAAATTCGTAACTTTGTTAGGGAGTTCCAATTTGAAAAACAAGCCCTCGTGCCTTGCTTCTTTACTGTAAAAACTATTTGGGTATTAGCAAATAAAACTGATTACATTTACTTGCCTTAAAAAAGAATTCTAGGGCAGGGGATTTAGCTCAGTGGTTCTGGTGCCTGCCATGCAAGTACAGGGAGCCCAGGTTCGATCCTGGGATAACCACATAAAATTCTGGGCATGAAGACTCATGCCCAGCAGCAATCAGTACCACATATCACAGTGCTGGGCGTGGTGGCTCACGCCTGTAATCCCAGCACTCAGGAGGCAGAGGCAGGAAGATTGCTGTGACGTGAGTTTGAGGCTGAACTCAGAGCCAGCATGAACTACAAAGCGAAAGAATTCTGTATCAGAAAAATGGATATAAAAATTAAGAGATTCAAAAGGACTGTGAATTATAAGTCAAAGTTAATAAAAAATAATACAGATGATAAGATTTACTTTTAAAGTCCAATAGTTTGGTTATCTTTGTTTCTTTATCTTTTTTGTTTTTTAAAAAAGTTCTTCAAGGTCAAGGACTTTAGCTCAGCAGTTCTGGCACCTGCCTCTCAAGTGCAAAAGTTCTGAGTTCGATCTCTGGTACCAAAAAACAACTACTAAAAAGTTCTTCAAGTGATTCTGATGTAAACTGAAGTCTGGAAACGTAGAGCAGATATGTATCACTTATCTTTAAGTAAACAAAATCTGGTATCTGTTAAATCCAAAACTGACATTTGTTAAGCCCATGTGTATTTTATTTTTTTTAACTGCATAAGATGGGAAAACTAGTTAACTATAAATGGGTCTAATTTCCTTTCCCTAAAGGAATTTTTCACTAACTATCTGTTTCTGAAAAGTGTAGTTTTTTTTTTTTTTTTTTTTTTAGGTTTTTTGAGACAGGGTCTCGCTTTGTGGTTCAGGCTGGCCCTGAGCTCAGCCTCCAACTCACATCACAGCAATCCTCCTGCCTCTGTCTCCCGAGTGCTGGGATTACAGGCGTGAGCCACCACGCCCGGCACTATGGTATGTGGTACTGGTTGCTGCTGGGTGTGGGTCTCCACGCCCAGTATTGTTATGTGGTTACCAGGGAATCGAACCTGGGTCCTTGCGCTTGCAAGACAGGCGCCGGAACCATTGAGCTAACTCCCCGGCCCCAAGTGTAGAGATTTTAATCTTTGTTTTCTGTATGGCTGATGGACCATGGGAATAATTATGATTTTCCTCAAGGATTGAACATTCTGACAGACACCTTAAAGAAGTTAAACTAAGGTAATTCTCTCTCTCTTTTTTTTTTTTCCTCTCAACTTTTCAATACTTGGATTATTTTCCTCCTTTTTTGGGGGGCAATACCAGGGATTGAACTCAGAACCTTGTGCTTGCCAGGCAGGCACAGGACCACGAAGCTACATCCTTGGCTATTCCCTTCTCATCTTAAACTACTTAACAACTGTCAATTCTTTCTTCATCAATATACAAAAAAAAATGACAAAGATCAGCCAAAAGATATTTATATATGTTCATATAGGGGTTTTAACCTTATAATATTTTAAGTCAAACAAGGACTTTGGGTGTTGACCTTCAGGTGTTTTAAAAAGCTGACAAAGATGGCAGTGTTTTTCTTATCGGCCACTACAAACAACTGTTCTAAATTAACTGACTCAAAACTGCTCCCTAAGTGATGCTTTCAAGATTATGATTGTAAAATGCTGAGGATGGGATTTGCATTGTTTTACCTAATTCCTCACAAGTTTAAATGTACAATCAAGCATTGCTTAATAGTGAGATACATCTTACAAGAAAGGTGTCATTAGGCAATTTCATCATGGTGCGAACACCAGAGCATACTTCCACAGAGTAGAACAGCATAATGTCACTGCACAATACAATCTTATGGGACATTTCACATGCAATACACTGCTGATAAAACCATCCATCATATATGTACTTCAGAACTAAATATAATCAACACTGTACCTTGCTAGAAACTTTCTCTTAACTCTACCTCTTTGGCAATGCAAAGCTGTCATTAAAATGAATCTCTACAATGACTCATCTCTCAACGTTTGCAGGTCCACAAGCAAAGCTTTGCATTTTGTGCTATGAAGAAATAATGGGGAGTAAGACATGTAGACTTACATTATGAAGCTACAAGTATGTAAAACATAGCAAAGGAAAACTCAAGAATGGAGAAAAATACTGTTAAGTGAAAATGGAAGTGTTATATGGAAAAGAAGGTGACATGAGTTCCAAGAAACAGACACATGAGAAAATACTACGCTGAATCACTATAGAACTACTGAGAAGTAACTTACCTCTAGCTGATGCAGCAGAGCTTTTCCTTTTTTATTTATTTCAACCATCAAGGTAAAGATAGCAACCTTAATATCTTGTTCCACTTGCTTTTGATTTTGGTTTATCTCAATTATTCTACAAATTAAATGAAAAGGAGAAAAATATTTTAAAATTTCAAGCCTTTTTTTTTTTTCCTTAGAATATTTAAAACTGATATTTTAATGTCTATTAAAAATGTTTTCATTTCTTTCAGTATTTGTTTCAGAGTCCTTCCCTTTCGACTGACTCATAAAAGAGAATGAACAAAAGGGAAGAATACCTGGATTGGGACACTCAAAAAAAATGCAGCATAGGGCTGCAGATTTAACTCAGTGGTTCTGGTGCCTGCCTTGCAAGTGCAAGCACCCAGTTCATCCCTGAAAACCACATACAACAATACCAGGCATGGTGGCTCACACCTGTAATCCCAGCACTCAAGAGGCAGAGGCAGGAGGACTGCTGTTTATTTAGAGGCTGAGATCTAGACCAGCCTGAACTACAATGTGAGACCCTGTCTCAAAAACTAAAAAAGTATGGGACCGGGGATTTAGCTCAGTGGTTCCGGTGCCTGTCTTGCAAGCTCAAGGACCTGGGTTTGATCCCTGGTAACCACATACAATACTGGACGTGGAGACTCACGCCCAGCAGCAACCAGTACCACATACCAAGTGCCGGGCGTGGTGGCTCACGCCTATAATCCCAGCACTTGGGAGGCAGAGGCAGGAGGATTGCTGTGATGTGAGTTGGAGGCTGAGCTCAGGGCCAGCCTGAACTACAAAGTGAGACCCTGTCTCAAAAACCTAAAACAAAACAAAACAAAACAAAAACCTAAAAAAAGTAGCAGCATAATTACATGGATAGGTTAGGGACAGTGTATTAAACTGGGATTTATAAACAAGATAAAGAAACTATGATCCTGAATAAGGTTTGCTGTACTCACTGCAGTTAAGGGCCAGAAAAGGGTACATATGATACTATAATGTTAGGCACAGGAACTGGTATAGTATGCAAGGCAATTCAATAGATACGTCAATCTTTTTGACAAGTGGTGTGGGAGACAGGCTAAGAGGACACAGCCACAACCCCTGTGCCCAGCTCAAGTCCCCCACGAGTCCCACAGCAAAAGGATTAAAAAACAACAAACAACAAAGTTGGAACTTTGAGAAAAAAGCCTGGGCACAGGCGCTTGACTTTTGCAACTCTAAACAGCAGCAGCAGCAGGTCAAATACTAGAGCAGCAGAATGGGGCTAATACCCTGAGCTCGCTGCACCTTTATTTGGTACCAAGCCTTCACACGTATAATCCTAGCATGCTAAAACAGGGTGGTCATACACAATAATCCCTGTAATTGAAGATCCCATAGAGCAGGGCAGACATCCTTAAATCCCAGTAAGTCTTAAGACTAGTAATCCTAGTAGTTTAAATCCTGCAGGGTGGGACAGGTGTCCACAATAATCCCAGTAGTTGATCTCACAGGGCATGGCAGACATCCTTGAGTCTGAGTAAGTAAGTTGTCCTCGCAGTTCCCAACAAAGTAGAATGGAAATGAAACGGCAGAATGGATGTGGAGATATTAACAGGCCAGCTTTGACTGGGGAGACAGGGGTGCAGCTAGCAGTCATAGACAAGGACTTGGGTACCATTCCCAGCATGAGCTTGGGGGAGGGGGGAGTGAACTCAGACCCACAGCTCATATCATATATACAAGGGAAGAATGAGAACAAAAGAGTAGATCTTTTATTTAAAATTATTTCATAATTCCTAGTTTTTGCCACTAGATGGTAGAAATGCCTTATCTCTCCTCATTCATTACTCAATCAAAAATCATAAAACCCATCCAAATACCATATTTGATAAAAATACTATTCTGATTAGTATATGGTAAAGGAAATAATATTTATTTAAACAGCTTTTATGTTTTTAAATAAAAAGATTGTCTAAAAAAGGAGTGGAAGAAAATTTCTAAATAAGGAGCTGAAAAAGTAAAAACTGAAACACAATACAGTATATAGTAATGTTGATATAATGTATAATCATGACTAATACAATATAATAATGATGAACAATGAATAACAAAAGCAAAATGTTACAATTACTCTTAAGAATCTGTTTTAAGGAAATCAGATAATTCAGAGAACTAAAACAAAAATCCCAAATTATCTACCTCTATGTTCCAAAATATTCAGATAACCTATTATGATAACCAGTCTCAAAAAAGATGAATCACTAGGGCCGACGATTTAGCTGAGTCAGTCTGGAATCTGCCTGGCAAGTGCAAGGTCACTAGTTCAATCCTGGTAACCACATACCACAATGCCAGGTGTGGTGCCTCACACCTGTAATCCCACCACTTGGGAGGCAGAGGCAGGAGGATTACTGTGAGTTTGAGGCTCCCCTGGGCTACATAGTGAGTTCAGGGCCAGTCTCAACTATAAAGAGAGACCATGTCTCAAAAAAAAAAAAAAAATCTGAAAAAAGGATGAATCACAAGACCGACCTAACTTTCCGAATGAACAAAATTCAGAACCGCTCCAAGGCCTCTTTTGTTTTAGCTTTCTAAAAAGCACCCCTTGACCAGGCCTGGTGGCTCATGCCTGTAATCCCAGCACTCGGGAGGCAAAGGCAGGAGGACTGCTGAGGGTTCAAGGCAGGCCTGGGCTACACAGTGAGTTCAGAGCCAACCTGAACTTCAAAGCGAGATCTTGTCTCAAAACAGACAAACAAAAAAAACCTAAAAATCACTCCTTGACATATTTAAGTAGTAGCATGTGACTTTCGTATGAAAAACTAAAAAAGAACAGGGACATGGGATTTCATAGGTGAAGTGGTAATTATATAATACACTCTCCTCCGAAAGTATTGGTTTATTTCCTAATGACTCAATTCTGAGATGTGTACCTTTGCACCCAATTTTTTCTTTGAAAGCCAACAGACTTTTGAAGTCTTATCTAGAAGCAATTTGTACACTGCATCAGGCAATTGTACGTGAAATAGTTTAATGATCACTGTTCTCCTCCAGTCCTAACATTTTCACTCTTTTTAATTAAAAGATCACACAGCCCAGTACTCTGAGAGGCCTGATGCAGGAGGGTCACAAGTTCAAACTCTGCCTGAGCAGTCTGGTAACTTAATGAGTCCCTGTCTCATAATAAAAAATAAAATAAAGGCTTGGATGTATCTCATTGCCATATACTGGTTTTACCCCCCATACTAGTATGTGTGTGGGGAAATCAAATGTTTAATTATTTTATAATAATGGCAAAAATGATTAAGATAAGTATAAATTCTCAATACCTAAGAGATAAATGAGCTGTCAAAAAAATACATTCTAACCCAAAGTTTCTAGAAAAGTTTTATCAACCATGTATTGTATTTTTTTTGGGGGGGGAGGGTTTACTGGAAATCAAACTCTGGGCCTTGTGATTGCCAGAAAGGCACTGTGCCCCTGATCTACAGCACCAGCCCATGAACCATGTACTGTTGTAGTCATCTAGTGGCTTACTGCTTAACTTCACAATGAAAAATGCTCTCTTCCAAAACAGAGTACATTTTACACACACTATATAAAATGATCTGTTGTAATACCATAAACACAAATTTACCTGTTTTGGATCTGGTTTCCTGTATATTTTATGTATTTTGTTTTTTCCATCAGCTTGGTGATTAACGTATCTATGATCACTTTCTGATTTTGAAAAGCTTCTTCTATAAACTGATATCTGAAGAAAGAAACAGTTTGATCTAAATTTGTATAAAATGAGAAAATTCAAAAGTTCAGAACAAAAAGACTATAAGATATAAACGATAGTGTCTTTTAAAATACCAAATATACACTAGAATACAGGTTTTTCCTTTCAATCAGTTTATTAGTCAGGAAAAGGTCAAATACCTTGTATTTGTAGATGTTAATCTAGAATATACAAATAACTTAAAAAAAAATCAAGCTCCTAAATTTTAAAATGCAATCAAAAGCTAGGCATCTGAAATGAACAGATACTTTAATTAGTACAAAGAGCAAATAAACACATGAAAAAATGTTCAGCATCACTGATCATTTGAGAAATGCAAATTAAAACAACACTGAGAAACACCCCAGAAGGAATAGCTACCATCAAGACAAGACATCCACCAGAGTCAAGGATTTAGCTCCAGGAGTACCGTGCCTGTCTTGGAAGCACAATGGTCTGTTTGATCTCTGCTATCACAAAGCAACAACAACAAAAAAAAACTGGAAAAATGAGATGGTTAAAAGAAAACAAAGCTTATGTATATACGGGTGGGGTGGGGTTGCAATGAGGGCAAAGGAATGGGGAAAAAATGAGAATTAAGTCGTATCATTTACTGGTACAAATTTTTTTCTTCTTTTGAGATAGGATCTTGCTTTGTGGTTCAGGTTGTCCCTGAACTTACTACGTGAGCCTGGAACTCACAGCAATCCTCCTTCTACCTGCCTTCCGAGTGCTGAGATTACAGGTGTGAACCACTACGGCCAGCATTGTGGCATGTGGTACTGATTGCTGGTGGGAATGAGTCTTCATGCCAAACACTGAAATATGTGGTTACCAGGGATCAAACCAGGGCCCTTGCAGTTGCAAGGTAGGCGCCGGAACCACTGAGCTAAATCCCCGACCCTTGGTACAAATTTTTAATGTCAATTGTGATCATGAGATATATAATGTACCAATAAAATCAAATAATTAAAAAAAAACAAAACAAAAGACATCAAGCAGTAAAACAAATGCTAGTAAGGCTGTGGGGAAAAAGGAACACATCTCCATTGTTGGTGGGAGTATATATAGATACAACCACTATGGAAACTGGTGTGGAGATTCCTCAAAAAAACTATAGGTTCCATTTGATCCATCTGTAACCCTACTTGCTATCTTCTCAAAAGAATTAAAAGCATCATACCACAGTGATGCATGCACACCCATGTGCGCAGTGACGCGTGCACACCCATGTGCACAGCAACACCATTTCCTACAGCTAAACCTTGGAAGCAGCCCACATGACCATCAATAAATGAGAAGATGAAGAAAACACGGTATTTGTGTACAAAGTGGCACTACTCCGCCATAAAGAAGTATATACTTGAGTCCTCTGCAGGTAAATGGATGAACCTCAAGACTATAATGTTCAGTGAAATAAATCAGATACACGTTTAAATATCATTGTTTCTGTTGTGTGGAAAACCAAAATGTACAAAAGGGGCAAAATGGAAGAAAGACAGAGAAAGCCTGTTCAAATGTGAAGGAGAAAAATGGATGGAAAGCAAGAAAAAGACTTTTTAAAAAAATAGGAAAACATGGACGCAGCTTCTATAAATGCAGAGGGGGAAAGGGGACTGAAAGGAAGGGAATGGGAAAAAAGAAACACTAAGACATTATATACAAGTCTAAATTTCCTACGATGAGCATGATTGTCACAAATGGCAAACACATATGGACTAATTTTTTAAATGTCAAAGGAGCGAGGTTCTAAGACATACATAATGGCATATGTCTACAGTGCCAGCCTGAGCTACATATTGAATTCAAGCTACCCCGGAACTACATAACAAGACTGTAGCAACACAGCAACAAAAAGGCAAGGGATTTAGCTCAGTGGTTCTAACATCTGCCTGGCAAGCTCGAGGTCTCAAGTTTGATCCCTGGTAACCACATACCACATTTTTTTCTTAGAATATTTAAAACTGATATTTTAATATCTATTAAAAATATTTTCACTTCTCTCAGTATTTGTCTCAGAGTCTTTCCTTTTAGACTGACTCATGAAGAGAATGAACCAAAAAAAAGGAAGAATACCTGGATTGGGATGCAGCATAGGACTGGGGATTTAACTCAGTGGTTCTGGTTCCTGCCTTACAAGTGCAAGGTCCCGGGTTCGATCCCTGAAAACCACACACAATGCCAGGCATGGTGGCTCACACCTGTAATCCCAGCACTCAGTTGGGAGGCAGAGGCAGTAGGATTGCTGTGAGTCTGAGGATGGCCTGGGCTATACTATGAGTTCAGGGCAAGCCTGAACTAAAAAGCGAAATCCTGTCTCAAAAAAAAGCAACAAAAAACAGACATTTACAGATTTTTTTTTTTTTAAGGTTTTTTGAGACAGAGTCTCGCTTTGTAGTTCAGGCTGGCCCTGAGCTCAGCCTCCAACTCACATCACAGCAATCCTCCTGCCTCTGCCTCTTGCGTGCTGGGATGACAGGCGTGAGCCACCACGCCCGGCACAGGCACACATTCTCTTACTGAGTCAGATTATCACTTTACTTTGTAACCACTTAATTTCTGGCTTTTCTGCACCTGTCTTTATTATGTACCTTTTAAAATCTACTCTGAGTTGATCTGCTGCTTTTCCTAACTTGAGAAAAGTGTTTAGTGAACTGACTTATTTTTTGGTACTGGGGATTGAACTTGGGACCTTAACCACTGAGCTAAATCCCAGACCTGCACTGACTTTCTATACTTACTATATAATACATACATTTAAACATAGTATAGGGCTGAAGATTTAGCTCAGTGGTACTTCACCTACTCTGCGAGCAGAAGGGCCTGAGTTCAATCCCTGGTACTGTCAATAAACAAACAAACAGTATTTTTTGGGTAAGGATGTGTGTCTCTATCATGGATTAGGTTATAGATTTCAAGTCTTCATTGATTCGTATTTTTTACTACCCATTCAGATAAAAATGTTTTTCTAATAACCATTAGAATTTCTTTGACTTGGGCCGGGGAGTTAGCTCAGTGGTTCCGGCGCCTGTCTTGCAAGCGCAAGGGCCCAGGTTCGATCCCCGGTAACCACATACATTACTGGGTGTGGAGACTCACGCCCAGCAGCAACCAGTACCACATACCACAGTGCCAAGCATGGTGGCTCACGCCTGTAATCCCAGCACTCGGGAGGCAGAGGCAGGAGGATTGCTGTGATGTGAGTTGGAGGCTGAGCTGAGGGCCAGCCTGAACCACAAAGCGAGACCCTGTCTCAAAAAAACAAAAAAAAGAATTTCTTTGACTTAAATTTTACTATTTTGAAATAATTTCAAAGTGAACTTAGCAGAAGTACAGAGCTCACATTTATATATATGTAAGTTTTTCAATTTTTATCTCCTTATATCCCTATAACCACTAAGGAATTCAGTCTACATTTCTTAAAGGTAAGGGAGTCTCTTACTAACATCATAGCACACTTGTTAATTTCAAGTAAACTGACAGGCCAAGGGATTTAGCTCAATGCTTCTGGTGCATGCCTCACAAACACAAGGTCCTGAGTTCAATCCCTAGTACCCCTCCAAAGGACACATTCAAATAAACTGATATTGATACAATATCCACTCAAAGATGGTGTTCTTGTTATGTCATCTGTCTCTATAATGTGTTCTACATCAATCCCTCTCTAGTCGAGGATACAAAGCCCAGGATTGCTTATCAGTGGACTTAGTCTGCATATAAGCTCCCTTTCTTTACTTCTAAACATGCTTTTGGTCTTTTCACTATTATTTTATAGACTGACTGCATTGGGATTATATACAGTTTATTTTGTAGGTTTTGATCCTTTGAAATTTGAGATTTTAGTTGGTAAAATCTAACTTGCCAATTAAAATTTTTTCTTTGTACATTTGCAAAGAATGTATATTACTGTATATAATGTTCCATTATCTCCATAAAGTCACTTGTTAATTCTTATTATTTTAATCTTACTGACTTATGTTACTAATTTTTAGTGTCCTTTAAAAAATCTATTAACAATATTGAAATTTCCCACTCTGGATTTATTAGTTTGACTTTTTAAATTTAAGTTTATGGTGCATATAAATTTAAAATTAACGTCTATTTAGGTTTCATCTCTGACAAAGTTTCTTCCTTTTCAGTATTTTATCTGCTATATCAACTTGCTTTGGGTTGTTTTTTTAAGAAACATCTTTTCCCATTCATTCTTTTTTTTTTTTTGAGACTGGTTTTCGCTTTGTGGTTCAGGCTGGCCCTGCGCTCAGCCTCCAATTCACATCACAGCAATCCTCCTGCCTCTGCCTCCCGAGTGCTGGGATTACAGGCGTGAGCCACCACGCCCGGCACTGTGGTATGTGGTACTGGTTGCTGCTGGGGTGAGGCTCCACACCCAGTACTGTATGTGGTTACCGGGGGACCCAACCGGGTTCTTTCGCTCGCAAGACAGGTGCCGGAACCACTGAGCTAAATCTCCAGCCCTCCCATTAATTTTTGTATATACGCAAGATTCAGAAATTTCTCATAGAAAGCAAACAGGTGGGTGCCATGGCTGTAGTCCTAGCCACTCAGCACCTTGAGGCAGGGGAATTGCTGGAGCCTAGAAGCTCAAGGCCAGCTGGGCCCAGTGAGAAATGGTTTCAAAACAAAAAAAAAACTTAATAGCATATTTTTCTGTTTTATTCCTTTTCAAACCTCAATTTCTGCCTTAAAACTTTAGACATTTTGTTAGTTTATATTTAGGATAATTATGAATCTATTTGTACATCTACCAACTACCAAGATCTTTTTTTGTGTGTGTGGAACCAGGAATTGAACTTGAGCCCTTATGTTTCCAAGGTAGGTGTGGTATCACTTGAGCTGCATCCCCAGCTCCCTTTGTTTTCTGAGACGAGGTCTCGCTGTGTACTTCAGGTCGCTCTTGAACTTCTGCAGTCTTTTCTGCCTTAGCCTTTCCGAGTGCTGAGGTTCTAGACATGTACCACCATGTCTGGCCTCATGATCTTTTAAAAACCTTTTCTGTTCTTTGATGATTTGTCTCCCTTTTTTGGCTTAGTGTAGACTGATTATTCCATTCTTATATGTATTTTTCCTATTCATTGACTACGACAGGCATTACAAAATTCACATCTTATTGAATCATCATCTAACACTTTTTCTCTTCTTCCTAGATTATAGATGAAGCTCATACTCATATACATACGACACAGCAAGACACTATATTGTTTCCAATGTTAATAGGTATCTACTCATACTCAGTATTTTGGTGGTATTTAATTTTTTTATACATCTCCTACCTAGAGTGTTTACCAGAGATATTGTCTCTTTAATTCACTTTGATTTGTAAAAATATGCTAACTTGGTATAGAACTTTAGGGCTCTGGTTACTCTTTTTGTACTTTAAAAATTCTACTTTCTTAATTATCCTGTTGGGGGTTAAAGGACCTTCTTGAATATGCACTAGATATCTTTTATCCCTGTTTGAAAGCTGTCTGTCATGTCATCCTGTTAAATACTGCTTCACTCCTAATCTCTCTTCTTTTGCCTTTGGTCTTCAGTTAACATCCATTTTAGAAATTTGTATTTCTTGCCATCTCTTCTTATTTTCACACTTCTGGTTACTGTGCTTCATTCTGGATATTTTCTTATTTTTTTTTCTAGTTCATCAATTGTTTCCCTGTTATATCCAAAACCTGTTCTAAATTAATTTGTTATGGTGATTTCAGTTCTATCATTTCCATGCATCACAGTTTCCATCCATCCACTCCAATTTTCCACTTTGCCTTTTATTATGTTGACTGTAAGACAGTGCTGTGTGTCTTTTTACACTGTTTGTTGTACCTGCCAGGTTTTGTTCCCATTGTCTCAATTCATGGCATATCTGGTTACTTCTGTGTACTGGATTCTGTTTAGCAAAATTTTTTATTAAATGAATCTGAGGCGTAGAATGTTTTCTTCCTCCCAGGTGAATTTGCATTTGATTCTACAAGGTATTTTCTAGCAATGGCAACATATTTCATTATAACGCAATTTTAGGTGCTAAGCTTTAGTTTTTATAAGCAACTTCCAATGAGCTAATTTATCTTTATTATAATGATTATAGACTTTCAGGGTTCCAACTCAAGGGAAGAAGGAAGCCCTTTACCTTTCCCTTTCATGATCCCTTAAGTCTAAATTGACTTCTCAGCTCTGTAAGTGTATGAAAATACGCATGGGGCTGGGAGTATAGAGCTCAGAGGTCAGTTGCTTGTCCAGCATGTGTGAATCCCTGGGATTATTCACTAACACCAATAAGGAAAAAGAAAGTAAGAAGATGGGCTGAGGATTTAGCTAGTGGATCCAGTGCCTGTTTCATAAGCCCAAGATCTAGAGTTTGATCCCTGGTACCAAAAAACAAAAAGAAAAAGCAAATATTTACAAGAGAAAAAGCCCCCACCTTCCTCTGTCCACATTTCAAACCAATCCTGGCCAAAGAATTCTTACTGCTTTGTCAACTCTAAAATCTCTTAGAGAGGATTTATGAATTTTGTCTGGGTTATTCCATCGATCCTCATTGCAACAGTTGGTCCACATTATCCAATCTACCATTACTGGAAACACAGAACACTGTAATTATATGTATATCAATCAAAATCTTAAGGTTTAAATCTATTGCAGCTAACTCAAATGCCTGTGGAGGTCAGATGGCAACGGTAATCAACTGGGAGAGACATGACTCATTGTAAAGGGCACTAAGTTAACTTAAACCAGATGCAGACATGGAAGCATCCAATAGCTATGTTCTTGAGAAAAGCTAGAAATATGCATTTTTAAAGAATGTGAAATCTTATTTTATAACATTAGCAACCAATTCCATATTTTGTAAAAGAGCATGTCAGTCAGTTTCTCAACGCAGAGTGACTCTTTTCCACAGGATATCTGGCAACATCTAAAGACATTTGAAAGTAATTTTAACTGTCATAACTATGGAGAAATGCAAGGGTGCTACTGGCACTGGGCTGGAAGAATTCGAAGATGCTGACAACCATATAACACACGATAGTCCCCAAAATAATTATCTAGCCCAAAAGGTCTAGTATGATGATGTTCAGAAATCCTGCTATAAGCCAGCATACTACTGGCCAAATAAAACATGTTCACAGACAGCCATTTGGCTGGGTGGTAGCAGTCTTATACCAATGCATGACACTGCACTGTAAATCTATATACGTGATGGAAGATGCTGATACCTATGCTCTTTGTGTTCTAGCAGCTGACAGTCCCGACACGTCAGTTTGTCACACGTCTCACAATAAAGCTTCAACTGCTCCTTTTTGTGAAAAGGACAAAACACTGGTCGCTGACTAGTCACACCAACGGCCTCTGCAGAAACAAAGCGAGGAAAAGAGAAGAAAATTAACACAAATACTAAGCAATTATGAGATTATCTGTTTGCACTCAAATCCACTAATACAAAAGTACTAGTTTTAAATATAGCCTAATTCCACTAAGAATTACATATATTGTAATACTAAGTATTTTCAGCACTTCCTAAGAGTAAATGAGCTGTTCACTTTTGCATGTATCTTACAAAATTTTTAAAAATCTATGAATTTAATATTAAAAGCAATGTAATGAAAACCTAGAACTATAAATTTTATGT